>BLSH010248096.1:1800563-1810980 GCA_018402905.1 Glandirana rugosa | reverse complement strand
AGGGTCAGGTTCCTGCTGTTGCTGTAAGGGACAGATTATTGTTCTAAAATCGTCTCCTAGTTCTATAGGGAGAGGTTCCTGCTGCTCCTGTAGGGGACAGATTATTGTTCTAAAACGCCTACTGCTATAGGGTCAGAACCTGTGTTTAGCACGGCAGGGGGCTTTATCACAGAGAAGCGCAGCCGCCTGTCCACAGCCAACGTGGACAAGCTAACGTTTATTAAAATGAACCAGGCATGGATCCCACAAGACTTGTCTGTACCTTGTGCAGAATTTACATTTAGACCGGCCTCACACAGCCATTGGTATACTTGTTTTTTTTAATATGCCTCAATATTTTGGGGGCTACCCCAATTAGAAAAAAAAAACAAACAAACAACAAAAAGTGTTGGCTACCTCCTTCTCCTCCACCACCGCCACTTCCACCTACACTGCCACGGTCATGGCCTAGTCAACCTCTAGGCTCCTACTCCACATCCACTCCCCCTTCCCATTTTTATTTTTTTTTATTTGATTTTAAGTTATTTTCCCTATCCCCATTTTTTTTGTAGGGCACTTGTCCTACTCTTACCCCCATTTTACTTCCTTTTGCAGCCCTCTAGCACTTTCCAGGACTTTTTTACAGCCATTTTGTGCCGAAAAGTTTGAGTCCCCATTGACTTCAATGGGGTTCGGGGTCCGGGTCAAGTTCGGGTCAAGTTCAGTACCGAACCCAAACTTTTTCGCGAAGTTCGGCCGAATCCGCCGAACCCCAACATCCAGGTGTCCGCTCAACTACAGTGATAGGCAGTCAGAAAGAAACTTTAACACAAACAAATTAATATACACTTTTTCACTTTTTTTTTGTTTACAAAAGATATTTTATTTAGAAGGTTAAGAGAACATACAGACTTTAGATACAGAATAGCATATGTTTACAGTATATGGTACAGAGTAGACATTAAATTGTTACCTAAAACAATTATATTATGTGAAATTCAGATTGGAATATTGAGAGTAAATGTAGCTGTGAATATATTTGAACTTTGTTCGACTGCTTAAGAGTTGACCCAATAATTAAATTTTTTATAAAAGTTTTTTAAGTTGTGATTGAGGGTGAAGTGTATATGTTCGTTTTCTTTAATGAGCTCCATTCTAGACAAAACCTGTGACCATGGTAGGGATGTAGATCTCCAGTTAAAAGCAATCATCCATTGAATTGCACTGCATAATGAATGGATTAATTTATTGCATGGTGGTGGGATATTGGGTATGGTACAGTACAAAAGACATATCTGTGGTGTTAATGTAATATCTTTGCCTGCTATCTTAGATGGTAGAATGGTGGCTTGTTTCCAGGTGTATTGAAGATGGCTACAACTCCAAAAAGTGTGGAGCATTGTTCCCGGTTCTGTGCATCCTCTGAAGCAGTTTGGGGATGACGTTGGGTAGAGGTTCACTTTTTTTTTTTACTAAAGACATGTAGCAAAATACATTTTCGCTTAAATTTATGAAGAAATTAGATTTTATTGGATATGTTTTATAGCAGAAAGTATTTTTTTTTCAAAATTTCCATCTCTCTTTCATTCATTGACAGACACAGCACTTCCTTATTCTTGACCATAGGGTTATACAGCCACCTACAGGAGTAGGACACTAGACAGAAAAAAGAACTTGGCTACGCCTATGGGGCAGTCCTAGTTGGAATACAGCCCCCCTCTCTGCTATAGGCCTTCAGTTTTTTTCTGCCTAGTCAGGAGTGAGGATCTAGTTCCCTGATGGGATCTCTGGTCCTGGCATTGATTTTTCTTTTTTCTTCTGGTTTGTTATTTTCTTTTTCCTGGATTTTTTCCCGGTGATTCTACTAGGGATGGCGAACATTCGAACACCGTTAAAGTCTATTGGACCCGAACATGAAAAATCAAAAGTGCTCATTTTAAAGGTTTATATGCAAGTTATTGCCCTAAAAAGTGTATGGGGACCTGAGTCCTGCCCTAGGGGACATCTATCAATGCAAAAAAAAGTTTTAAAATTGATAGCTTTTTCAGGAGCAGTGATTTTAATAATGCTTAAAGTGAAACAATAAAAATGAAATATTCTTTTAACCACTTCCCGCCCGGCCTATTGACAAATGACAGCTGGACGGGGGGTTCATTATCCTGTCTGGGCGTCTATTGACGTCCTCAGGATAAGCCGTTAGCACGCACCCGCGGCGATCGTGCACAGCTCGTGTCCGCCAGTTAAATTGGCTGTTTACCATATGATCGACTGTGTATAAGACACAGCCGATCACAGAATGCCGGTAAGTGGCAGCATGCCGCAAGTGCATGCAATGTGCGCCCCTGGAGGCGCCCACGTGATCGAGGGGGGAGCGGGTGTCCCTTGGACACAGCACTTTCTCGATCAGTAAACAGCCAATAAAATTGGCTGTTTACCATGTGACCAGCTGTGTCCAATCACAGCCGGTCACAAATGTAAATAAAAAAAATCATTATGCGATCCCTGCTTTTTCTCCTCACACACCGATCGTGTGAGGAGAGAGCAGAGCAGGGATCAGTGAGTTTTACTCAGTGTCTGTCTACTGTCAACTGTATTGTACACAACACAACCCCCCCAATAAAGAGGACCTGTCACCAGTACCATTTGGATCTGTCACCACAAGTACCGCCACCAGTACCGCTACACAGTACCGCCACCAGTACCGCTACACAGGCCAGCCACCAGTACCGCCACTGGTACCAATAAACAGATCCGCTACCAGAACAGGCATCCGTATCACCACACAGGCCAGCCACCGGTACCACTAAACAGATCCATTACCAGTACAGCCATCCGTATCACCAGATCTGCCATCAGTACCGCCACCGGTACCGCCACACAGGCCAGCCACCAGTACCGCCACCGCTACCACTAAACAGATCCGCTACCAGAACAGCCACCCCTATCACCACACAGGCCAGCCCCCAGTACCGCCACTGGTACCACTAAACAAATCTGCTACCAGTGCAGCCATCCGTATCACCAGCTCAGCCACCAGTATCGCCGTCGGTACCGCCACACAGGCCAGCCACCAATACAGCCACCGGTACCACTAAACGCAGGTCCACCACCAATACCGCCACCTATCAGTATTGCCATCAGTATACTCACTAGGCCCACTATCATGTCTCAAAGAGTATATACCCCTGAAGAGGCGTATGAAATTCTTGCCATGTCAGATGATGAGAGCAGCGGGGAGCTCTCATCAAACGATTCTGGTTCGGAGTATGAGTCATTAGAGGGCAGTGGATCAGCGTCCAATTCAGCTGAGGAAACCGTCCCCCCCCCCTAAAAAAAATGAGAAGATTAGGACCAAGAACCGAAGACCTGCCCACCACCACCAGCACCAGACCCCATAAAGAGGAGCACAGTACTAGCACTGGAACTACAAGCCCAACCCCAAGAACCCTAATCCGGGCCCGGGCCCAGTCCTTCCTTCCCGATGCCCTGGCAAACCCCGTATGGTTGCCCGCCAACTCTGGGTCTGCAATAATCCCCAATTTCACCGCACAACCAGGTGTGCAGGTTGACACTACAAATTTTGCCCTATTGGACTACTTTTATTTGTTTTTCACCCCCGAATTGCTACAGAGTATGGTGGGCCAAACCAATCTGTACGCAGAACAATTCATTGCTGCCAATCCCACTTCATCTTATGCCCGCATGTTCCATTGGCGACGTCTGACAATGGATGAATTAAAAATATTTTTGGGCCTCACACTGAATATGGGGATTACACAAAAAAATGAACTCCATGGGTATTGGTCCACCCACCCAATCCACCACATGCCCATATACTCAGCTGTCATGTCCAAGACAAGATACGACATGATAATGCGTTTCTTCCATTTTAGTGATAATTCGCAGTGCCCTCCCCGAGATCACCCCAACCATGATAAATTATATAAGATACACCCCCTAATTAATTCCTTTTCCCAGACATTCACCCAAGTGTTCATCTCAGATAAAAATATCCCTCATCCATTTCACTGGCCGGCTGCATTTCAAACAGTACATACCCAGCAAGAGTAAACTTAACAAGTTGTGAGATCGAGCCACTGGCTATGTGTACTCCTTCAGAATTTACGAAGGTAAAGACTCCCAACTCCAGCCCCGTGATTGCCCCACATATATTGGGACCAGTGGGAAGATTGTCTGGGAGCTAGCATACCCGCTCTTTGGAAAAGGATACCACCTATACTTGGATAACTATTATACCAGCCTGCCCCTATTTTGCCATCTATATCAAAAGACAACCCTGGCCTGTGGCACCTTCAAGAAAAACAGGAAGGGCTTCCCACAAAATCTCATCACCCAAAAGCTACAAAACGGGGAATCTGCCTTCATGAGGAATTAAGAGGTATTGGCCATGAAGTGGAGAGACAAGAAAGATGTCCACACCCTCTCCACTATCCACAATAACACCTCGGTGGAGATCCAAAGAAAACATGGCCCCATTATAAAGCCCAAGTGTGTCTTCTGCTACAATCTATTCTTGGGGGGGGGGGGGGTAGGATTTAAACGACCAGATGGCACAACCCTATTTATCTACCCGTAAATCACGTTTTTGATATAAGAAAGCCGCATTTCATCTTTTTCATATGGCCATGTATAATTAGTTTGTGTGTTGCCAAAAATCGTCTGAAAACCAATCCCTCACCTACTTCAAATACATTGAAAAAATTATTACTGCCCTCATTTATCAGCAAGGACCCGTCCCAGTAAGTATTCGCTCCGACAGTGTGAGCCGACTCCACGAGCAACATTATCCCTTCCCCATCCCCCCCCACAGAATCTGGAAGAAGAGGACAGAAGAAATGTTGTGTATGCTCAAGAAGAGGCGTCAGAAGAGATACCACCTATTATTGCCCCGACTGTCCCTCCCAACCTGGCCTGTGCATCAGACATTGTTTCAAAAATTATCATACACAAATCACATATTAGTTATCCACATAGACTATAGACTGCCATTTCCTGTTTCAAATACCTGTGTGGATCATTTGCTTGCTACCACGTTAACTGACCCTGGCCTGTTTACCGACAATGTCTTTGCCTGCTGTTTTAAACCATGTTTCTGACCTCAACGTTAACTGACCCTGGCTTGTTTACCAATGATGTCTTTGCCTGCCGTTTTAAACCACGCTTCTGACTTCCACGTGCATGACCTCGGCCTGTTAATTGACCATGTTTTTGCCTGCCACTTGGCCTGACCTTTTGCCCTTATACATTAGTGCACAGGGGTCTCACATATGTGAGGGGCTCCAGAAAGCGTTCTGAGTAGAGAAAAACAGTGTCTGGTTTCCTGGAAGCTTGAAAGCGTTTGGGTGGGAGAAGCCTCTACCCCTGTCCCCCTGGCCCTAAGCTTATGTATTTAATGGCTCAGAATTTCCTTAAATTACTGATAAAGGTACCTACATCCCTGATAGATTCATATATTGTAGAAAAGAAAAAGGGATGGGGCTATGGGATTTCAATGGTACCACAATAGGCTTACATAATTAGATTATTTAAAATCTCAATGTTTGTTTTGATACAAACTTTTACACATAAAAAAAAAAAATCATATTAAAACCAGCCAAACATTGCAACAAAGTGTACAGTTAACCACCAAAAAAAGGGGAGAGATTATTTCAGGTTCTCACTGGATAATCATTTGTGCTTCCCGACATGTTTCGTGGGATGACCGCTTCTTCAAGGGAGTATGCACAATCCTTTTCCAGACTATAAATGACAGGTAATAACAACGGTTAATATTCATATATTCACATTTAGACAAAGGGAAAAATATCTGCACATATACATATGTGCATGGGAGGGTACACTCTTAAATAGAATCACTATGATTTATTCTTTTTAAGAGTGTACCCTCCCATGCTCACCCTGGGGGAACGCAAATTGGCTTCAGTGTCTGCCTGTTGAGATCTGGTTCTGTAGGTGAGATCTATTGTGGAGTCATGTATGAAAAAATATGTATATGTGCAGATTTTTTTCTCTTTGTCTAAATGTGAATATATGAATATTAACCGTTGTTATTACCTGTAATTTATAGTCTGGAAAAGGATTGTGCATACTCCCTTGAAGAAGTGGTCATCCCACGAAACATGTCGGGAAGCGCAAATGATTATCCAGTGAGAACCTGAAATAACCTCTCCCCTTTTTTTGGGGGTTAACTGTACACTTTGTTGCAATGTTTGGCTGGTTTTAATATGAATTTTTTTGTGTAAAAGTTTGTATCAAAATAAACATTGAGATTTTAAATAATCTAATTGTGTACGCCTATTGTGGTACCATTAAAATCCCATAGCCCCATCCCGTTTCTTTTCTACAATGTATGGCCCTAAGCTTGATGGTCCTTCCTGCTGCCTGGACCAATACTTTGGCTATGCTGACCATATCGCTGCCTGTAATGACCCAGGACTTTATGGACCTTTCTTCCTGCTGCCTGGACCAATACTTTGGCTGTGCTGACCATATTGCTGCCTGTAATGACCCTGGACCATGTTTCTTCCTGCTGCCTGGACCAATGCATTGGCTGTGTTGACCATATCTCTGCCTGCTGCCTCTACTGATTATGGATATTATTTCTGCCTTGACATCTCCGCCTGCTACCTGGACCAATGCTTTGGCTGTGCTGACAGTATTTCTGCCTGTACTAACTATGGACAAAATTCCTGCCTGCTGCTTGGACGATTGCTTTTGATGTCGCTGAACACATCCCTGCCTGCTGCCTGGACCGATGCTCTCCTCAGTGGACCACTGCACTACTAAAACCACAGGTAGTCTTTTGTTATTTGGTATGTACATGCTATGTGTTACAAATATGAAGGGCCTTCAAAAATGTGATTGGTAGTCAGAAAATGGTATGTGTAATTTATGCTCCTAGAACACCTCGAGGTGCTACTTGGATGTTGGGCCTCTATATGTGGCCAGGCAGTATAAAAGTCTCAGACATGTAGTATTGTTATACTCAGGAGAAGTAGCAGAATGTATTTTGGGGTGTCATTTTTGCTATGTACATGCTGCGTGTTGGAAATATCTTATAAATGGACAACTTTGTGTAAACAAAAATGCGTTTTCATTTTTTCCCCACATTTTCCAAAAACTTCTGGAAAAAAATGAACCATTCAAAAGACTCATTATGCCTCATAGATTATACCTTGGGGTGTTAGATTTCCAAAATGGGGTCATTTTGTTGGTAATTCCATTGTCCTGGTGCTCCAGGGCCTCCAAACCTCTAATAGGTGGTTGAGAAATGAGATATGTAATTTATGCTTCTAAAATGCCTGACGGCGCTACTTCAATGTTGGGCCTCTGTATGTGGCCAGCCTGTGTAAAAGTCTCACACATGTGGTATCGCCATACTTAGGAGGAGTAACAGAATGGATTTTGGGGTGTCATTTTTGCTATGTGCATGCTATGTGTTAGAAATATCTTATAAATGGATAACTATGTGTAAAAAAAAACGCGTTTTCATTTTTTTCCACATTTTCCAAAAACGTCTGGAAAAAAAATGAACCGTTCAAAAGACTCATTATGCTTCATAGATTATACCTTGGGGTGTTAGCTTTCCAAAACCGGGTCATTTTGTGGGTAATTCCATTGTCCTGGTGCTCCAGAGCCTTCAAAAATGTAATCGGTGGTTGAGAAATGAGATGTGTAATATATGCTTCTAAAATGCCTGAAGGTGCTAGTTTAATGTTGGGCCTCTGCATGTGGCCAGGTTGTGTAAAGGTCTCACACATGTGGTATCGCCATACTCAGGAGGAGTAGCAGAATGGATTTTGGGGTGTCATTTTTGCTATATGCATGCTATGTGTTAGAAATATCTTATAAATGGACAACTTTGTGTAAAAAAATGCGTTTTCATTTTGTTTCCACATTTTCCAAAAACTTCTGGAAAAAAATGAACCATTCAAAAGACTCATGCCTCATAGATTATACCTTGGGGTTTTAGCTTTCCAAAATGGGGTCATTTTGTGGGTAATTCCATTGTCCTGGTGCTCCAGGGCCTTCAAAAGTGTAATAGGTGGTTGAGAAATGAGATGTGTAATTTATGCTCCTAGAACACTTGATAATGCTCCCTGCATGTTGTGCCTCTCTATGTGGCAAGGCTGTGAAAATGTCCCACACGTGTGGTATCGCCATACTCAGGAGGAGTAGTAGAATGTGTTTTAGGGCGTACTTTGTGGTATGCATATGCCATGTGAGAGAAATAACCTGTTACAATGACAATTTTGTGAAAAAAAATAAAAATAAAACAAAACATAATTTTACAAAGAATTGTGGGAAAAAATGAAACCATGAAAAAACTCACCATGCCTCTTACTAAATACCTTGGAATGTCCACTTTCCAAAAAGGGGTCATTTGGGGGTATTTGTACTTTCCTGGCCTGTTCGTGTCTCAAGACATCAGGTGTGATCAATTTTCAGTGATTTGCACATAGTTTGTAGACTCTATAACTTTCACACAGACTAAATAATATCCACCAGTTTGGGTTATTTTTTTACCAAAGATATGTAGCAGTATACATTTTGGCCCAAATTTATGAAGAAAATTACTTTCCTGACAGACTCCATGGCAGCATACGTATGGGTTAACCCCGCCTCCACTCCTCCCCTATAGGACCCCACTCCCATAAATCTTTGCTCTGAGCCGGAGGCCGTGTTCCTTTTTTGTCCTCCTCCTAAGGACTGGTTCAATTATTTGATTACCTGAATATTTACCTCTCCACGATCAAGTCCGGCCAACAGCGACCACTGGGAAGACAGGTCGCGATACTCCGATAAGCCTGAGCTATTAGCGAGGTATGGAGTGGGCAATTGGAAGAGGCACGGGAAGATATTACCTGAATTTTTTCCTCTCCATGATCAAGTCTGGCCAACAGCGACCCCTGGGAAGACAGGTTGTGATACTCCGATAAGCCTGAGCTATTAGCGAGGTATGGAGTGGGCAATTGGAAGAGGCGCGGGAAGAGCTAGAAGCCTAGCCATTGGCGGGCAAGCGGCGCAATGGCCAGACAGCCCAGCTATTAGCGGGTGGTCCTATCTGCCCCAAGTACGGCGTGATCAGCCTACCTGGTCCGGGTCGATCGTGGAAGCAGGATTGAATCACAGATCTGTGTCCGTGCCATGTGCGGTGATGTATACCTTTTATATTACATATTCCATGGCAGCAGTTTGTGGTTGTCTGTTTTCTTCCCTGTCTCTAGTGTCTTCCAGTCTTTGGCAGCTGGAGCGCATGGGCGTTCCAAGCCACTGCTTTCTCTTTCGGCCGGGTGTCCCCAGGTTACTCCTGACCAGGGACCCAGTGCATGCGCACTGTGGGCGGCGGTGGCATCATTTCAGTGGAGAAGTTCAATCAGCAGTCAGTACTGTTGATATAGGGATTTCTCTATGGGCAGCTTTCAGCAGTTCTCTCTAGATGCTGTGTGCAATCATCACAGGTATATGCTGTGCATTAACTTCCTGGTAAGCTGCCTGTGTAATTCTGCTATGCTTTGATCAGCTGGGCAGGTTGTCTGGCTGTGCAGTTTTGCACTGTGGAGATTTCACTGCCCCCCCCCCCCCCCGGCCAGCCCTTGTGCAGCAAGTTGAGAGGGGTGTTTAACCCTTTCCTTTCCTTGCTGACCTGGGTACTCTTTTGAGTTTATCCATTTCCTTTCTATCCTATTTTGTTTTCCTTATTTTTCCTTCTAGGTTGAAGTAACAAGACACGGCACAAGATGATAAAGACCTCATTAGGTCATAACATGCCTCTTCCAAATGTATTGGCATAGGGCACTGTCAAGGCCCAGCCCTCATAGTAGAAGCTATGAATTCCCCTTCACGCACCCACCGCTGTCAGTTGCTCCAAGAAGGGAGCCTACTGGGGATGTGGGACTCCAGTCTCAGAGGGTAAGTCTCTGCATGAGCTATGCTGAAGCCCAGGTGGTTGGAGAAGGGGATAGTGATTTCCAACAGATGGAATCTCTGATGAGGCATGTGGTGCAAAGATCCCTTAGGCCCCTTTCACACATACGGACCGTTTGTCCGTTTTTCATCCATCCGTTGACGGATGAAAAACGGACATTAATGCAACTCTATGGAAAAACTGATGACAACTCGTAATTACAGGCAAAAAGTAGGCAGTTGCCTACCTACTTTTTGCCTGTTTGCCAGGCATACACACTTTCCCCGGATTCCCTAGAAACGTGGTGTACGGAGTAGTCTCTAAGGTAGACAACCTTTAGTGATAGGGGAAGAGGTTGGTGGACCCGAAGTCGTATCGAGTACGTCTCTGAATGGGAGACTCTGACCTCAGGGTGTAGGGGTCATCCGAGGGAAGAACCTCGTTGACTGTCGCCACCCACGCACTTCCCCTTAAGTATCGAAGATGATACTCCCGACCCGGAACTGTCAC
>BLSH010248096.1:1773335-1790633 GCA_018402905.1 Glandirana rugosa | reverse complement strand
CAGTTTGACAATATGTGAAATTACTCACGTTTTTTTTTTTTTTGGGCCCGTCTCACTGTATTTGCAGGCCAAGTAGAATACAGATCTTGCGCTTGAGTTTAGCAATCCGAGTTCTGCACCACTGATGTGAAGGGAATTTCTCCAACACCTGAAAATACTCGAGCAAGATGGTTCCAAATTAAAAGAGATTTATTATTGCATATATATATATATATGGAAATCATTCAGATACATTAAATCATGTATGTCTCAGAATGCTTCGATCCCATTAAGTGGGCTCCAGCCTTTTATACTGTTTTCACCATACACACACCCAGTATGCGTGCCAGCTTATCTGGTTATCTGTGTCCCCCATTCTACTATTGACGTACACACGTGACTTATTATCTCAAGCTGCTAACACCCAAAACGTTATCTATACACTTCTCATCTGTTATGTGCGTGACTTAAACATGTTTTTGTCATTTAGGCTGCTGACAATGAAAAACAAAGTTTGTCATTCAGCTATTCTGTTCTGATGACTAAAGCAAACAGGACACTTAATTAATAGAGACAGAAATATATCTATACAAATACATATATAGTGATACAGCATGATCATAAAATTCCCTATACACCATGGAGTCCATCAGGAAAGGAAAATTACGGTAAGTATTTGATAGAAAATTTTCCGTTTTTTTGCAAAATTTTACAGTACAAAATAAAAAAAGTGTTTTTTTAAAAAAAAATTTGCTCTTTTTTCGCTTATATCACAAAAAAAAAACCCAGCGGGGACTAAATGCCACCAAAAGAAAGCTCTATTTGTGAGAAAGAAATGATCTAAATTTTGTTTGGATACAGTGTAGCATGACTGAGTAATTGTCACTAAAATTGTGAGAGCACTGAAAGCTGAAAATTGGTCTGGGCGGGAAGTGTTCTAAGTGCCTGGTATTGAAGTGGTTAAATATAGTGCCTGGAGGGGTCCCTTAGTCTGCCTGTAAAAGGACACACCTTTGTGTTGTTTAGAACATAGCCAGAGCAAAATGACATTTGTGAAGGAAAAATTGTCATTTAAAGAGCAAGTAAACCCAGATGGGGTTTACTTCATCTACATTCCCCTGTAGAAGCATAATGGGCTACTATGCACTGCATATAGCCCATTATGTGCCACTTACCTGCAAACAAAGCCAGCGACATCCAGCACTGTCCCCTGTGCTGGTGGCATCCATCTTCAGCCCCTCTTCCTTCCGGCGCCGCGACTCCGGCCATGCAAGCACTAGCCGCCAGTCATGGCACGATCACAGTAAAGAAACGGCACGGAGGCCGTTTCTTCACTGCGCATGTGCCGAAATGACGTCGGCACAGCTAGTACACTGCATATCTCCTGAACCGTACAGGCTTAGGAGATATGCAGGGCACCTACAGGTAAGCCTTATTGTAGGTTAAAGTGGTTGTCATGAGTTGACAGCCACTTTAAAATCGCAGCTGTATTGTATTTCTGGCTCCCGGCAATATACAGAAAAATCACTGAAAAAATTTGCGTGGGGTCCCCCCCAGTCCATACCAGGCCCTTCGGGTCTGGTTTGGATTTTAAGGGAAACCCCGAGCCAAAATTAAAAAAAATTGATGTGCGGTCCCTAAAATCCAAACCAGCCCCTTATCTGAGCATGCAACTTGGCCGGCCAGGATAGGGGGGGACGAGTGAGCGCCCCCCCCTCCTGAACCATACCAGGCTAGATGCCCTCAACATGGGGAGTATGGGTACTTTGGGGTAGGGGGGCTCTGCGCCCCCCCCAAAGCACCCTGTCCCCGTGTTGATGGCGACAAGAGCTTCTTCTCCACAACCCTGGGCTGTGGTTGTGGGGGTGTGTGGGTGGGGGGCTTATCGGAATCTGAAAGCCCCCTTTAATAAGGGGGCCCCCAGATCCCGACCCCCCATGTGAATTAGTATCGGGTGCATCGTACCCCCACTAATTCACCAAAAGTGTCAAAAAAGAAGAAAAACACAGAAGACAATTAGGGACAAGTCCTTTATTAAAAAATAAAAAATGAAAATAAGTGTCCCCCGTTGTAATCCATGGTGAACGACGGACCCGAAAAAAACAAACAAAAGAAAAAACTAACAGCTCCTCCTCCATAGGAGGGCTCCCTCCAACTGAGCTCTCTTTGGTTTGACGTTTTATTTATAGTGAAGGGCGGGGCCATCCAGTGACATAACTGAGCGACCCGCCCCTCTGATGTAACATGATGTCAGAAGGGGGCGGGGTCACCGAGTGCATGCAGACCGCAGCTACATGCTACGTTGGCCGCGGCATAGCCCCACTGGACGAGGGCTGACCCTGAGAGTTAAACATCTTGCGAGATCGCATACGACCGGGTCTAGGCCTGCATCGCAGCGCTCCTCATGGCTGACAGCCACCCACTTCGGTGGCAAGAAGGTCCTGTCTGGAGCGGTGCCTGCTGGTTCCTGATGTGGTGAGTATTGTCCCCCCTAACCCCTTGGCGGGTCTGCGGTGGAATCGGGCCCCTCCCAGGGTTGGTCGGTCCTGCGGGTTCCTCTCCTGCCCCCTGGGATCTTGGTCTCTGGGGATCCCCCCCATGTGGGGTAGTGCAGTGCCATATGGTCGGCATGAGGCTGGGGTACTGGTACTGAGGGAATGGGAGGTGCGTGCTGCGGAGCTGTGCTTACCGGCGATGTTGAGGGGGTAGATGGCACTGGTGGCCCCAGGGCCCGATGCCAGCTCTCCTCTACATTGGGGGCTGCTTTTCTGGGGCTCTGGGATCCCTCTGGGTGCATGGTATCAGCGTGTCTGCTCGATCGGCGGCCATTTTGCTGTAGTCGACCCCCTTTCCCTCTAGTGCCAATGCTTTCCTATGGTCGGCGGCCATGTTTGTGTAGCTCGGCAGCCATGATTTGGTGGATTGTGTGCTCAGCAAGCGGTGGCCATTACTGTGAAGCTCTAAGACGGCGGTTTTTTTTTACAGACGGGAGCCCCTCCTCTTTACCCCATGGTGATCTTTTCCTTCCTTGGACGCCACGTGGAGCAGTGCTACACTGGTGGGGTGGTGAGTCTGGTGGTGTCCCCTTTCCTTTCTGCTACTGGCTGTGGGTGTCCTGGTCCCCGGGTGTGTTACCGGCTGGGGGGTGTCCCACTGCAGTGGTCTCCCTGTATGGTGGGTCTCTCTCTCTTTTGCTCCTATAGAGTCCCAGGAACATTTTTCCCCACCTGACCCCCTTTCTGAGTCTACAGGGCCCTCCGGGTCCCAGCCATCCATTCACGCACTGACGGCAGTCCTAGAGTCCCTGGTGTCCCGGGTGGAGGTGTCTCTTGGGTGGTGGCCGGGCAAGAAGCAGCCCCGCCATCTCCTGACTCATCTGTCTCTTCTGATCCTGACTCTGATTCGGCCAAAGTGGACGTGTTCCACCTTGCAGGGTTTGCGACCGCGCTCCCTGACCTCTCAGACAGTGAGGATGATTCCTCTGCCCCAGTGACTGTACATGAGAAGGCGCTGGTGGACGCTTTCATTGCGTCCATACAGGAGACTTTAAAAATGGAGGACGCGGCTGCGGCTGAGGTGCTGGTCCCCTTTGGCAGCCACAAGCCATCTCACAGGAAAAGTTGTCCCCTATCCCTCTTATTTTGACAAGTTTGTCTATAAAGAATGGGAACGGCCAAAACGACCCTTTGTAGTCCCTAAACGCTTCACTTTACGCTATCCCTTTGAAGAGGGTCTGCTTAAAAAATGGATGACTCCATCGGCAGTCGATCCCCCGGTCTCTCAGCTGAACAAATCCACTATGATTCCGGTTGAGGACTCTCCAGCCTTTAAGGATCTGGCTGACTGGAAGGCGGAGGCTCTGGGGCGCACTTGGTTTACCATTGCGGGTTCCGTGCTGCGGCCAGTTTTAGCAGTGGCTCTGGTGTCTTAAACACTTACTGACTGTTACGCCGTGATTTGGAGGGTGACCAGTATTCTCCTGCCTTCACCGAATTGGTGGACTAGTTGCTCCAGGGCCTACAGTTTGTCTGTGATGTCTCCCTGGACGCAGCTCCATTGTTGTCTAAACTGTCTGTTTCAGCGGTGGTACTTCGGCGGGTGTTGTGGCTTAAGTGTTGAGCTGCGGACCAGGCCTCAAAAAAGGCACTGACTGATCTGCCTTTTCAGGGCGAGTGTTTGTTCGGAGCCGCTCTGGATGACATTATTAAGAGTGTCACCGGGGGGGGGGGGAGAGTACCTTTCTTCCACAGTCAAGGAAGGGGAAGGAGCCTTGTCACAAGCGGGGCCCTTCCTTCTCGACGCACAAGTTGTTTTTTCGTCCCTCAGGGGCCACCGGCAAGGGCTCAAAGCCCTTCAAGCCTTCCTCGGGAGGTTCCAAGTGCACTTGGTCAGGCAAGCTGAGAGCGGGATTCTCCAGTCCCATGGATAAGACCCGTTCAGCATGAAGGGGCACCCTCACCTGCATCTCGGGTGGGGGGGACACCTTCGCTGTTTTCAAGAGCCATGGATCTCTTTGATAAGCGACTCATGGGTTCACAAGGTGATTCGTTCGGGTTACAAGATAGGGTTCCAGTCTTGCCCCCAAACAGGTTCTTCCACTCAAACGTACGTCTCTCACCGGAGCACCTGCTGGCCCTCCAGGGTGCTGTACTAGGCCTGATACTCCAGGTTGTGGTGTCCCGGTTCCGGCGTCGGAACGTTTTAAGGGGTTTTATTCAAGCCTCTTCCCTGGAAAATTTTCAAGCTTTAACAGTTAAAGTCTTTAAGCAGTTGAGAAAGTACAGTGTTTAAATGCGAATCAATATAAGCATCCAGATAGCTAATGACACATTCGAAAATCTTCTTCGGGCAGCGGCTCATGGTTGTTCATTTTCAGATAGCCCCAGGGACCCCAGCAGATAATTAGAACAAAGACAGGGGGAGACCACACAGGGGGGACTCCCCTAAGCTAGTAAGGCCGGGTGTTCTGCAAGGAAGTGTTTGGTGCTGACATGCCCCCAAGAAAGGAGGGAACACCTTACAGGGTATGAGGGTTTAGGATAGGGGGGGGGAGAAGGGGAAGGGTAAGGAGGACTCTGGGTTTCTATCGGGAGAGGGGGAGGGTGGTCACCAGTTGCCCTCTCCAAGAGGGTCATGGCCATAATGGGGATTCACTTAAAATAAAGAACTGGGTAATCATGTATTTGTAAAAGGACCTACGCTAAAGCTAGGTAGGTTTGGAAGTTTCTGAAAGTGAGCCAGGCTTCCCAGGTTCTTGTAAATTTGGTGATTTTATCCTGTGTTATGTGTATCAGCTCTTCGATTTCCGCTACTCGATTCGTACAGTGGATCCATTCTGAAAGTTTAGGCGGGGATGTTGAACACCAATGCACGGGGATGCATATCCTGGCTGCATTTATCATATGCATCGCTACTGACTTGAAGTACCTTTTTTGGGGGATTTTGGACAGATGTAGTTATTATTGTTCAGTTGTGAATTCCATGGGCAGTTCTGATATTTTTTAAAAAGATTGTGAACTCCGATCCAGTATGGGCGGAGGAGAGGGCAGTCCCACCATATGTGGAGAAACATTCCCTCCTCCTGCCCACAACGCCAACACGGTGACAGAGGGATAAAATTTGTGCAGTAGGTCAGGTGTCCTGTACCAGCGTGTTTTAAGCTTGTACCCACTCTCTTGCCATGTGACATTTAATGAGCCCTTGTGGATGTAGAAGTGGATGCGGTCCCAGGCCTCCTGCCATATCTCCCTTCCCACTATCCTATTCCAGTATGCTTGTTCAGTCTTTAGGAGTGCTTACGGTTTGGCGGACAAGGAGGATTGAATAGTTGCTATTACATGGTTTTGTGGGGATGTGCGGGAGCATAAAGATTCAAAAGGCATAAGAGGTCTACTGAAGTGATCCTTGCTTGTTGTATCGTCAGAAATGTTTCACTTGCATATAGGACCAAAATGGGAAAGTACCTGTGTTGGAGAGTTCCGCAAGCTCTGCTTGTTTCAAAAACCTTCCACTGCAAAAAAATTGCTGGGCTTTCATGTCTCCGTAGGGCCATTCAGCCCTTAAGAACAATCCGGACATCCCTGGAGGGAAGTCCGGGTTTCCCCTAATGGGGGTAAGCGGGGACAGCCTGTTCGAAACAGAGTTTGCAGAGCAAGCTTTGTCAAATATTGAAAGGGTTGCGCCTATGAGGGGATGTGACTGGACCGCCCTAGTAATATGTTTTTTGTGCAGCCATGGTGTAAGCTTCAAATCCATTTGTGAGACCAGGTTCTCCAGGAGCACCCAACCCTTGCAGCGGGAGTGTATAGACCAGTCGACTATTCTGGCAAGATGAGTCACCCAATAGTATCTACGGAGGTCCGGAAGCCCGATCCCTCCTTGAGATTTTGGTAGTGTGAGTTTGGACCATGCTATATGAGCCAGCCTTTGCAACCAGAGGAACTTGCAACACATTGTTTTGTATTGTTTAAAAAAAGATTGTGGGAGCGCTATTGGTATTGTTTGTAGTTTATATAGCATACGACGAAGGGTCACCATTTTGGTAAGCGATGCCCAACCGAACCACGAAACCGGGAGTTTATCCCACCTTCGCAGGTCCTGTTGGCTGGATGACAGCTTGGTTACAAAGTTCCTATGGAATAATTCAGATAGCCTAGCCAGTAATTGGATTCCCAGGTAAGTAATGCTATCATCTTTCCATTGAAAGGGGAAGTTCAGTTGGCACTGCTGTTTGATGTCGTGGGGGAGATATACGTTTAGGGCAAAGGACTTGGAGTACTTTATTTTTAGGTTAGAGATCACTTTGACTTGCTCTAGGGCTGCCAGAAGGTTGGGCAAGGACGTGCGCAGAGCGGTAAGGAAGAGAAGGACATCATAAGCGAAGGCTGCAATTTTAAATTCTCAATCTCGCACTTTAACCACTTCAGCCCCGGAAGGATTTCACACTTTAGGACCAGAGCAATTTTTGGGATTTGGCACTGCGTCACTTTAACTGACAATTGCGTGGTCATGCGACGTTGTACCCAAACAAAATTTGCGTCCTTTTTTTCTCACAAATAGAGCTTTCTTTTGGTGGTATTTGATCACCTCTGCGTCATTTTTGATCACCGCTATAAACAAAAGAAGAGCGACAATTTTGCAAAAAAAAACAAATTTCTTACTTTTTGTTAAAATACAAATCTAAAAAAAAAAATATAAAAAAAAACATTTTTTTTCCATCAGTTTTGGCCGATTTATATTCTTCCTCATATTTTTGGTAAAAAAAAACACATTCAGCGTTTATTGATTGGTTTGCGCAAAAGTTGCCGCGTTTACGGACGATGAGAATTCATTCCTGGGGTTTTTATTTTTATTTTTTTACTAGTAATGGAGGCGATCTGCGATTTTTAGCAGTACTGCGATATTGCAGCGGACATGTCGGACCATTTTGACACTTTTTTGGGACCACTGGCATCATGCTATAAAAATGCACTGATTACTGTGTAAATGCCATTGGCAGTGAAGGGGTTAACCTGCAGGGGGCGCTCTAAGGGTTAACAGTGTTCCCTGGGCGTGTTCTAACTGTGTGTGGGCTGCCCTGGCTGGGGAAAGGGGATGATCACGGCTTCCATATACAGGAAGTCTGTGATCATCACCCTTCCCCCTCTATGAGAATGGAGATCCGTGTTTACTTACACGGACCTCCGTTCTCTCACTGCGGGGGGGCCATCTCGGGTAGCCGGCAGCGATCGAATCTGCCGCACCCGCTCCCTGGCCCCCCGTACACAGTGAGCACGCTCACAGCACTAGTTATCATGACGGCGGGTTGCGATAACGAGCCACTCTGTCGTCATCAGACTGCGGTCGGCAAGTGGTTAATTCCCGCAATATTTTGGTTGGCTCTGATAGCCCTAAGGAGGGGTTCAAGTGTAAGGACGTACAGCAAGGGGGAAAGAGGGCACCCCTGCCTAGTGACCAAGAAGGCTTCCAACAGGTGGCCGTTAACTCTGACACTTGTGCTTGGATTGTGGTACAGGGACATGATAAATGAGCCCATTCGTGTCCTCAATCCCAGATGCTGCAGGGTAGCATCCATGTAGTCCCAGGCTACTCTGTCGAAAGCCTTCTCTGCGTCCCTGACCAAAAAGAACCCCTCCTGCTTTGAGCTAGTCAGCCAATGGTATAGATTCAGTGCTTTGATGGTATTGTCCCTGGCTTCCCTGAGTGGAGGCCTGCGTATCCTGCTGGCTGTTCCTAAAGAGGACTGGAATAGGGCGGCTGAGTTGTGTGCCAGCGTCTGGGTGTCCGCGGCTCGCTGAGGAGCTTCTGCCCGCCATCTCTGGCGCTGCTTGGGAGGTCCGCCCGGCTTATGATGCTGCTTGTGCTGCCCTGATAGTCAGATCGCTCGGATCACGTGTCCATCTTGGTCCGGTGCTAGGCCACGCCCCGTTGCAGACTTCTTTAGGCAGTTTTTACACACAAAAAAAATTTAGAAAGTTTTGTGCTATTTTCTAAGTCTAAGAAATGAAAAATATATAAATATATACATATACATATATATATATTTTTTTTTTCGTAGTTCTGACACCATCCTAGATGCATGAGCAGACCGCTCACGGATTACATACAAAAAGTGCTATCTCTTCTTCCCATGTGAGTTACTAATTTACAAGTATTTCTCAGTACTATTAAAGTGTTACTAAACCTAAAAACATTTTTTACCTTAATGCATTGCTTGCATTAAAGTAAAAAACGTTTTCAGTGTCCCTGTGCCCCCCCTTCCCTTTGTGAAGGAGGAAGAGAGGGGAGAAGAGATCAGCACTGTGCACGACTGCATCTTTTATGCACTTACTTCCTCTTTAGACTGCATTCAAGCATCAGCAGGAGCCATTGGCTCTTGCTGCTGTCAATCAGAGGAAGTGGGGGGCGGGCCTAAGTCCCGCTGTGTAAGTCAGCAATGCAGAGTCTACCTCTCCCCATATCCAGTTGCTGGCTATGGTAGTCCAGCCGAAGAAGAAGAGGACTCAAGATCGCCGCTGGAGACCCCAGAAGAGGAGGATCAGGGCCGCTTTGAGATCTGAAAACTGACAGACTGACCCCCCCACCCCTTCAACCTCTGCAGCAATTCTGGCAGCACTCATACGTCTATTTCCCAAAAACGACCCCCGGATAGGACGCTGAACATGTGCACTCAACTCCTTTGGTTGACCATGGCCTGTTCTGAGTGGAACCTGTCCTGTTAAACCTCTGTATGGTCTTGACCACCTTGCTGCAGCTCAGTTTCAGGGTCTTGGCAATCTTCTTATAGCCTAGGTCATCTTTATGTAGAGCAACAATTCTTTTTTTCAGATCCTCAGAGAGTTCTTTGCCATGAAGTACCATGTTCAACTTCCAGTGACCAGTAGGAGAGAGTGAGAGCGATAACACCAAGTTTAACACACCTGCTCCCCATTCGCACCTGAGACCTTGTAACACTAACAAATCACATGACCCTGGGGAGGGAAAATGGCTAATTGGGCCCAATTTGGACATTTTCACTTAGGGGTGTACTCGCTTATGTTGCCAGGGGTTTAGACATTAATGGCTGTGTGTTGAGTTATTTTGAGGGGACAGCAAATTTACACTGTTATACAAGCTGCACACTCACTACTTTGCATTGTAGCAAAGTGTCATTTCTTCAGTGTTATCACATGAAAAGACATAATAAAATATTTACAAAAATGTGAGGGGTGTATTCACTTTTGTGAGATACTGTACATTATGCATCTAATTTCCTGACTACCTAACACATTTTTGTAGGCCCTGGAGCACCAGGACAGTAGACATACCTAAAAAAAATACCCCATTTTAGAAAGCAAAACACAACAAGGTAAGTTCTGAAAGGCACAGTGAGTCTTTTGAAAATGTCACTATTTGCCAAAAGTTTTTGCAAGATTCAGGAAAGAAAAGAAAAATGTATTTTTTATATTTACACAAGTTGTCAAATAATAAGACATTTCTAACACATCATAGTTATACTTGACATTACACACCAAAATACATTCTGCTACTTCGACCGTGTATGGCAATACCACATGTGTGAGACTTTAGCACAGACTAGCCACATATAGGGGACCAAAATCCAAGAAGCACCTTCAGGCTTTCATGGGGGATAAGTTATGCATCTAGGTACAAACAAATATGGGGACAATCCCCATATACAACTAGGCGGACTTTACGGGCACACACAAGACCAACAGGATATGTAAAAACATTAGAAATGTATTATGTCATTTTAAAATGCAAGGGTATACAAAAATTGTAAAAACATTGTCCATAGACACCGGGGAAGCCCTGATATCAAAACCATGAAGAGATGGAGTCAGACTCTTCCACTACATCTAACACCTCTAATTTCTCTCATGTATCACAGGGTAATTCATCTTCACACTGGCGCTATCGACAGTTCCGAAAAGGTCCAAAGGATGGTGGTGGGTCACGTTCACCTGGTGGTGGTGGTAAGAAATGAAAAGTGGAGCACGAATCACAAAATGGAGATAGCATGTCACAATTCCAAATGCACTACGAAGCACAGGAGTCACAAGCCCCAAAACATTGAACCACACAGGGTGATGGTGGTAAAGCACAAAAAACACAAGGGGCACGTAATACATCTAGTAAAAAATCCACATATAAATCCAACACAAACAATTACACTAAAGATGGGGATTTTTTAGACCCCACATCCCTTCCAGGCACTCCCAAAAACACAAAGGCCACATTGGATCCCTTTGTGACCAAACTCACACAACCACCACAGGATTAAGTGTTATAAACCTATCACCACATGATCTCACTTCAGCTGAACTATCGGTCCTAAGCTTAGGATTAACTTTTTGCCCTACACAAAATATGGATCTTTTCAAAATTATCAAAGATCTCAACCTTTTTGGTAGAAAGCTCACATATAAATTCTTATTCGATGAGGAAAGGAAAAAGAAAAAAGACGATCAGAGGTTGAAGGAGCAGTGGAAGGATTTTAGAGTCAGAGACTTTTAAGCCCTAAAAGATCTAATGGATTTACTAACAGAAAACAAAGTGCATGAGGCTCAATATACATGTGATATACAACCTACACAAATAGAGTAGGATCCGGATGTGGTCAATGTTGATTCACGCCTGCTGATTAAAATGAAAAAATCTGAGAAGTTGCCGTCGTTACAAACCAACGCTAATATAGCTGCATTTATTACACAAGTCTCTAAACAGATAGAACAGATTAATATCCCCAAACACCATCAGGGGCAATCTAACAAAAG
The DNA here is from genome assembly GCA_018402905.1 of Glandirana rugosa. Classification (NCBI taxonomy): domain Eukaryota; kingdom Metazoa; phylum Chordata; class Amphibia; order Anura; family Ranidae; genus Glandirana; species Glandirana rugosa. Next base: position 1,779,378 of record BLSH010248096.1, on the reverse strand, counting down.
AACAAAAAGATGCGTTACGAGATCTTCAAGCTAATAAAAACATTGTAATAAGCCCTCTGATAAAGGGGGTAATGTGGTAGTACTAGATGTGTGTCAGTATAAAAAAATATGCCTCAGAATTCTTAACAACAAAGAATTGTATAGGAGGATCTCCTCTGAGGCGGTCTGCAAATTCAGGGAGGAGTTCTCTAGCCTTGTCTATGGTGCGTACCAGCAGGGCATCATAGACAAGGATACTTACAATGCTATTTTGGTCAAAAATCCTTTTGTACCCACATTTTATGCATTACCTAAAACGCACAAAAATATACAAACACCTCCCGGGAGACCAATCGTCTCTGGCATTGGCAGTTACACTGAACAAATGAGCCATCTCATTGACGGACCTCTTAACCCACACGTTTCATCACTACCCTCTTTTATACAGGACACCCCTGACCTCTAGAGGACATCCGAGTCCCCCCCTAATACCAGGCTTGTGGCTATTGATATCGAAGCCCTGTATAGTAGCATTCCCCACACTAAAGGGTTGAGTATAATTAGGGAATTTCTTGGTGAAAGACACCAAGATCATCATAAACAAAACAACTTCATTTGGCCGCCCTTGAACACATTCTCACCAGAAATATGTTCATCTTTGATGACTCCCACTACCTCCAGATACAGGGAGTTGCGATGGGGACATGTTGTGCCCCATCGTATGCAAACCTGTATCTGGGGGGGGTGGGAGAGGGCCATTTTTTCTGATGATAGGTTTGGTGCCTACTGGCCTCATATCCTCCTCTGGCTCCAATACATAGATGACGTGTTCATGCTATGGTCGGGGTCAGAGGAGGCATTAAATTAGTTCTTCTCTGCATTATTCATAAATGATTTCAATCTTGAATTTAAGATGCAATCAGATTCAACTAGTATTCCTTTTCTGGATATTCAAATTTGTTTAAACAATAAAGGTGAAATAGCTACCACCCTTTATAGAAAACCGACAGCTGGGAATACGTTTTTACACGCCCAGAGTTTCCATCCGGAATCTCTGGTGCGTAGTATATCGTATTCACAATATTTACGGCTCTGGAGAATTTGCTCAAGTGATGAACTATTCAAAAAGGAGGCTAATGCCTTGCGTGAAAGACTGTTATGCAGGGGATATTCACGCACTCTTTTACACAAGGCATTTAACAAAGCATACCGCCGTACTAGGCAGGATGTGATGTTTCGAAGACCAAAATCCACTCAGGATCATACAGTCCGTCTTATTACCCCATATACAAGGCAACATGGAGCCATTAGAAAAATTCTCCGAGATCACTGGTATCTCTTGACAAATTACAACATTTTGAAAAAATAAGTGAAAGAATTTCCTGAGATTACATTTAAACGAGCACATTCTGTTAGAAATCGAGTGACACGTAGCCACTTCCAAGACCCGCATAATGTTGTCCATATTTCCCCTAATGGGACATGGAAATGCGGGGGATGTGACTTCTGCCACTGGATTTACGAAAATCAGACTCTCTACTTACCTAATGGCAAACTACATAGTGTACAACACTTTGTTGACTGTCAAACTATAGGGATTATCTACATAATATTCTGAGAATGCAGAGCATTTTATGTGGGTAAGACTAAGCACCAATTTTGGCGTAGAATAAAAGATCACATCTACTATGGCAACAAGAACATTTTATCTACACCCATAGGTAGACACTTGGGTATGTATCATAAAAATAGCACAGTGGTGGTTCGCTTTGCAGCTTTGGAGCAGGTATTGGAAAATCCAAGGGGTGGGGAGTTTGATAAAATCATTTTACAACGTGAGACACCTTGGATATATCTTTTAAAAGTCACGGAAATACCAGGCTTAAATGAAGCCCTTAGCTATAAACCATTTCTTTGATTATTGGGGATGTCCTTTGTTTCTTCCCCCTCCCCTCCCCATTTTGGATTGAGTCCATTGCCCTCTCCCATAAAAACAAACAACTTTTCTAGCATTTTCTCTAGTGTCATTTTCTAGGGTGAGGTCATCTTCCACTTATCTGGTATTTACTTCAATTACCCTATCTATCCTGTATTCATTTTGTTTTGTCAATTGGTTTTGTGATCTTTGATTCTATCTATGACCAATATTTCTTGCCTGTCTATTACGGACTGTTTATATTATTTTGCAGTGGTTGCTTGTGGTCGAGTTCCGGGGGTGTGTTTCTGGGTGCGGGCACATGCGCTCCCCACACTATGTTAGTGTGTTAATAGTGGCACTGCGGAAGGAGGACTGGGGGCGGGAGCTGCTCCTCTCCCTGTTCCTATCCTGAGGCTTGGCTTCTCTTTACACATGGTGCGCCCTCTCCTGGGCATGCGCCGTGTTTTGGAACACACATTGTGCTGAGCGCTGACGTCACGGTCCAGTGACGCCAATCCCCACCCACCACGTGGGACGTTCTATGGCGATTCTGGCGGCAAAGGCATCACGCAGGGAAATCACACTAGGCGTAATATAGCCCTCTGTATATTTACAAGGTGCCTTCTCTGGTCACTACACATAGCAATCAATGGTTGTTTTTAGGTTTTTGCATCGTACTTGATTAAGACAAACAGCCCTCAAATCCGGGTCAACTGGTCCCAATTATCAGGCATTATTGGTGGGTGTCTCTTTTATATTATTTCATGTTATCTTATTTTTGCACAGTTACAGCACACTTTACCCAATATTTATTGGGAATGTTAATATTGATTCTATTATATGATATAATGTACCAATTAGATAACCCACCCTATCAGACCGAGCAGGAGGCCTGGGGAGCCCATCTCAACCTTATTCCTTTTCGGCTAAAAACACAGGTACTAGTTTGTATTGTGTATATACACCACACAACATGTTACCTTTCTTATTACAATTTTTTTTTTTTTGAATTGAACAATACTCATTATTATTGTTTATACCTAGATATACAATTTTTGTGTCCAGCTCAGCCAACTCACATCCCCTGTGGCTGCCCCCCTGACTCACTATCACCCCCCTTTTGTTGGAACCTTGGTAACCACAAGTAAGCACACCTTATGCACATTTAAATAGAGATTAATATGGCAATGTATATCATTTTTAGAAGTTTTATGTTAAGGTATACCTAAATATGTACATTTTCTACTTATAGTCCGCAAGATAACAGTCCAGAGGAAGCTCATTGTGAAACGCGTCGACTATTCACTCTCTACTTTTCTGCACACAGTCTTGGTATCATGTATCATGTATCACCTCTTGGCATAATGTAGTATGTGATTACCTTGTGGACTTTGATATCAGGGTTTCCCCTTGTCGGGGCACCCATATGATCTATGGACAATATTTTTACAATTTTTGTATATCCTTGCATTTTAAAATGACATAATAAATTTCTAATGTTTTTACAAGTCCTATTGGTCTTGTGTGTGCCCGTAAAGTCCGCCTAGTTGTATATGGGGATTGCCCCATATTTGTTTGTACCTACATATAATAGGACGGTAGCACACTTTGAAATGCAACTTCTTTTCGTAAGTTACGCATCTAATTTCCTGGCTACCTATTACATTTTTGGAGGTCCTAGAGCACCAGGACAATGGAAACATGGTGAGTCTTTTGAAGACTTCATTTTTGCCACAAGTTTATGGAAAATGTAGACAGAAAATGAAAATCCCCAGTTATACCTACAGTGTTTCTAGGAATCTTTCAGGATGGCACACCTGAGAGGTGAGAGGCTCCTTTCCGAGCAGGAAACACACTCAATTGACAACCATTATAAGACCTCACCCCTCCCTTTGTCCCTGGGTTTGGCATATAGTAGCTCCCAAAACTGGTCCACAAGGAGAAATGATTACCTAGGTACTCACCACCTTATATCTCAAGTTCTCTACCCCCCCTTTATTTGGACGGGAAGTAGGCCTGTCGTCCTGGAAGATTCCTTGAAACACTGTTACCGGTAAGTCTAACTGTGGATTTTCTCCACTCATCTTCCAGGACGGCACACCTGAGAGGATAATCAAGAAATTTAGACCTACCTTAGGGTGGGACTACTACTTGAAGCACTTTCCAAATGAAGGTTAGGTCTTGCTGAGATAGCACCTCTACACGGTAATGCTTCATGAAGGTATCTTGACTGGACCAGGTGGCTGCGCTGCGAATCTGCTCCCAAGAAGCCCCATCTTCTTAGCCCAGGATGTTGCCAGGATTCTGGTTGAATGTGCCTTTACCTTAACTGGAACTGAACTCTCATACACCAGGGCAATGGACTGCCTGATCCACCTAGAGACTGAAGCTTTAGATACTCAATCCCCTTTCTTTGGTCCATAGTATAGTATCAGTAAGTGATTAGACCTCCTAAACCTCTTAACCCTCTTTAAGTAGGTGAGGAGGCAAGAAGAAAGGAAGAACAAGAGTCCCTGTGGTTCCAGGAGTGCAGTTGTCTGCAGGAGATTGCTGGGACTGGTGTCTCATAGGAACATAGTCAGTTGCAGATGGGTCAGTTCAGGCCGCAGGCAGAGACATGGTCAGCAATCAGGCAAAGGAATGGTCCAGGCAACAGGCAGAAACATTGTCAATAAACAGGCCAGGGGAAGTACAGGTGGCAGGCATTACCAACATTGCACAACACGAAACAGTCTGTATACTGCTTGAATCTGGGACAAATATAACTCCCATTCTGGACACAAGCAGTAGTTATTTTCTGGAAAAAAAGAAAACAAGCGGCGCCTCACTAACCATAGTATGTAGTTAAAAGCATAACATTTATTAAAATTGCACTTACAGGAGATAAGTGTATAGAGGCATGTAAGACATCCAAGCTTCCCAATCTGGGCAGTCCGATCGTGACGCGCCGGCCACGCCTCCGCAGCGTGGTCCAGGCTGGGGACGGAGGAGATGACAGCTGCTGGAAAAAAGAAAGTGGAACATGACAGGTGGAGAGGCCGGGGGATGTCTACTGTATACAGGCAGGGTGGGCGTACAGGGGCGGGAGGCTGGCAATAATGTAGGGATGAGTGGCTAGGGAATATAATATGGGAAAGTAGGCAGGGGTGAAGGGTAAGGGGGGGAAGGGAAGGAAGGGGGGGGGATAGGGGGACATGTGGGGTAATGGGTGACAGCGTAGGTATTATGATGTAAATGGTGTGGAGAGGGGTAATATTGGTCATATGGTATATTGGAACTAGGTCATGGAGAGTCGGTGGATGTGTAGCTCCCAGTGGGCTCAGGATAGGGTGTGTGCACTACCCCAAGAATGTGATATGTTATTGTGGGATAGGTAGAAAGACCATGTTAGGAGGTTCAACTCAGAGGATGGATTGGATTTCTAGGTCTTCGTTCATCCCTCCAGGCGATAAAGTGTCCATGGTGTAAATCCAAAAGGTTTCTCTTTGGCATAGGCGTTTGAACCTCTCAGCTTGTGGGAGTTTCCTGGAGATGGCTTCTAGGACCCAGACACGGAGTCCTACAGTGGACTATTGATGGAATTCTTTGAAATGTTTGGGGACACTGAATTTGTCCTTTCCTTCTTCTATTCCTCTTCTGTGTTCCCCGAATCTTTTCCGCAGAGTTCTGATGGTTCCTACTTAAAGAAGGCCACAACGAATTATGTTGAGCAAGTGTATAGGTCTTCAAAGACGTAGGTTTTGCCTTTGGTCGTGAATAGAGTTGAGCGAACACCTGGACGTTCGGGTTCTGCTGGTCCGTCCGAACTTCGGGACAAAGTCCGGGTCCGGGTCCGGACGGAACCCGAACGATCGCACGGACAAGCGAGTTGAGATAAGTGCTGGTTTCCGTTTTGGATGCAGAAACTTCTGGATATGTGAACGAGTTGTATTAAGCAACACCGGAAGAAATTCATCCTTGGTAGTCTTGAGACGCCTTTTCTAAGCCCCTTGTGTCTTCTCCTTATCTTCTTCCTTTCCTGTTTAAGTCACAGGGGTTTGTAAAGTTTCTTAAGGTAGTTATCAGGTGACATCCTGAGGCACAGACCCAGGATCTTCGGTAGAGGTCCTTTGAGGGTGTTCGACTCTCCAAGTTTGCGGATACGGT
>BLSH010248096.1:1760750-1771638 GCA_018402905.1 Glandirana rugosa | reverse complement strand
GAGTTTGATCTGCAACTCAAAGCAGCGGTATGTGAAATCTCTAATTTCTGCTATCTGTCCTCAGAGCAACAGCACAGACAGCAGTAGTAAAGTAATCTATCTCAGGATGCAGGATCAGGTCTTAAAATGTCTCAAATCTGTCCCTCACGCAGTCAGCTACCTTTCCCTACACTAACCCAAGGAGCATGTGACTGCAGCACTGTGACTCCAGCTTATAAAGAGGCTGGGTCACATGATGCACTGGCCAATCACAGCCATGCCATTAGTAGGCATGGCTGTGATGGCTTCTAAGGGCAAACCAGTGAAACGCTTGTTGATTGGCTGCCCTGCAGCTTCTCAACACGTGGAGTAAAATAGCAGAACCCCGGACCGAACCCGAACGATTTTTGAAATGTCCGGGTCCGGGTCCGTGCCACGGACACCCGAAAGTTCGGTACGGACCCGAACGTTACAGTCCGGGTTCGCTCAACACTAGTCGTGAATTGTTTGAGACCATGTTGAACGTATTGGCAGGTTGAGTTTTCGACATTGGTACATGCCTTTCAAGTTGGAGGAGGTCAAGTAGGGATTGGTGGTGGTAACGTCGGGCTTGATTTTACTAGGGGCGATTTTGCTCTTGATGTTGCAAGCTCTTTTGTATGTTATTTTTGGAGCATCCGTAATTGCGTTTTTAAGGTGTGGGTCCTCAAGGAGAATTCCCCAATGTTTACGGAAGATGTGTTCCATCTTTTTATGCTGGGTATGGTATTGTGTGATGAATCTGACGGTCTGGGGTGGGTTATTTTTAGAGTGGCTGCTGGAAGGTTCTGTTAGGTAGAAGGTAAAGGCCTCTTGTACCGGGGGGGGGGGGGGTGGGTATCCTTTTTCCAGGATTTTTTTCTGGAGTAGCTGCCCCTGTGTTTGGTAGTCTTCATCGCGGGTGCAATTGTGTCGAAGGCGACAGAACTGACTTTTTGGGATATTGGAGATCCATCTGGGGTGGTGGCAGCTGGTATAGTGGAGGTAAGAGTTGCCTGCCGTGGGTTTGGTGTAATTTACTGATGAAGGAGCACAGATTGCTCCGAACGCGCGCCTTGGACAGCTGTGATCCAGCCCACCAGCTCCCCACCGGACCCGTAAAGACTGAAGACCGCATCCCGCCCACCTGCCTGGAGCCCCGGATACCACTGGTGCGACTGGACACATGTGCTGGCAGGACCCCCAGGGCTCGGACTGCCCAGATTGGGAAGCTTGGATGTCTTACATGTCTGTATACCCTGTAAGTGCTATTTTAATAAATGTTATGCTTTTAACTACATACTACGCTTTTTTGCCGCCTACAGAGTGACTTCTGCTCCGTCGGCTGGCTGCCCCATGGGCTTCCCCCAATGCCTGGCTTTCCTCCCCCCCTCCTGTTGCCTAGAACCCCGGTGCATACTCCCTCCTGTGCTTGGCTCCACAGTTCCAGCTGAGAAACCTGCAAGCGCTGCATCTCTCTCCTAAGTAGCTTTTTTTTTCTGGCTTCCTGACACATACCCCTACTCTTGTTTCAACCCTGGGGTTAGAACACAGTTTGCCAGGCATGTGTGAACTCAGGACAAGGCATCTGCATTCCCCACATGAATAGTGTTTTATAGTAAAACTAAAAACTACATTCTTGAAAGGCCAAGAACCACCTGTTCACCTTCCTTTTGGTCTCTTTGATTTGGGTCATCTATTTTAATGGAGCATGATCTGTTACCAGTTCATAATGTCTACCCATCTATGCCTATCTGAGAGGCTCTAAAGCCTCAGTTTGCCAGGCATGTGTGAACTCAGGACAAGGCATCTGCATTCCCCACATGAATAGTGTTTTATAGTAAAACTAAAAACTACATTCTTGAAAGGCCAAGAACCACCTGTTCACCTTCCTTTTGGTCTCTTTGATTTGGGTCATCTATTTTAATGGAGCATGATCTGTTACCAGTTCATAATGTCTACCCATCTATGCCTATCTGAGAGGCTCTAAAGCCTCAGTTTGCCAGGCATGTGTGAACTCAGGACAAGGCATCTGCATTCCCCACATGAATAGTGTTTTATAGTAAAACTAAAAACTACATTCTTGAAAGGCCAAGAACCACCTGTTCACCTTCCTTTTGGTCTCTTTGATTTGGGTCATCTATTTTAATGGAGCATGATCTGTTACCATTTCATAATGTCTACCCATCTATGCCTATCTGAGAGGCTCGAAAGCCCATTTTATTGCTAAACACTCTTTTTCAATTGTGGCATCATTTTCTTCATGGGCATTCAGTTTCCATCTCAGGCTCAGTTCTTCCCCTTTGAAAACACTGAGATAATACAGCTCCTAACCCAACATCTGATGCATCAGTCTGGACCACAAAGTCCCTTAAGAAGTAAGAAGAGTACAGCATTGGCTGACAACCCAAGGCTTGTTTTAATGACTCAAAGCCTGCTTCTGCTTCAGGGGTTCACGTGATCATAAAAGACTCCTTCCCTTTTGTCAAATTGGTCAGGGGAGCAGCCTGTGAGGCAAAACCTGGAACAAAATGCTGGTAATAGCCATTGATTCCTACAAATGCTTGATCTTGCTTCTTGTTGGTAGGACGTGGTCAGCTTTGAATAGCCTCAACTTTGTTTACTTGAGGCTTTATTATACTATATATAGATTTTATCTTAATTAGCTTACCTTTAGGCTTCATGCACACTGAAGCTGATAAACGACCGTTTATGGTCATTCGGGCATTTTCTTTAATGGCCCAAAAACGCTCCTTTATGTTATCCTATGTGTCCATGCACACATAGACGTTTATTGTCGTTTAACAGCAGTGGCATTTTTGGGCTGTTATCTAAATGCCCTGAATTGGCGTTCAAGAGTCGTTCTTCTGACCCCAAAAAACGCTGGATGCTGATACACGCCGATAAACGCTGCTAAACGGTCGTTTATCAGTGTCCTGCTTTTTGGAGTTAATGGAAGCTAATGAAGTAAAAAAAACGCTCAAAAATGCTGACGCCAATAAACGCTGCTTACAAAACGCTGATTAAAGAACGTTTTCTAAGCAGCGTCTCCTGCCACTAAAATCAAAAAATTTAATAGCTAAAACATTTTAAGGAGGTCCTTGCAGGCCAGATGCTGAGTGGGATCAGGAGGATGCTCCTGATACTACAGAGGAGATGGGTAAGGGACCTCATTATAATCTTGGGAAGGATAGAAAACTCAAAGATAAACTAGATCCAGTAAGGCTGGTTTCACACGGCCGTGTCCATGTGCGGGGTCCACTTTTGCTCAGCAGGGATCGCTCCGCTGATTCCCGCTCAGTCAACAGATGACAGATCCGTCTCCGCTCACTGTGCTTATCAGGAAAATACTGTTAGAGCCCCGTTCTCCTCTGTGGGAAATCAAATGAAAATTGACTGTCTGTCCGTTTTCATCCGATCCGATAACCAGATGGATGGAAAAATAGGGTTTCCATCCGTCTGAATTTAGGGTACAGGATTGTAGAGTGGTGGGTGTCAGCGGACATGTCACCGCTGACATCCGTTGCTCCATAGAGGTGCATGGAGTGTCCGTTCAGGTCCGCCTAAAAAACGGTCAGGCGGACCTGAACGCAACCGCCGTGTGAAAGGGGCCTAAGGGAACAAACAGCATATAATGAAAGACACTCTTTAACAGGGGTAATAACCCATCATGTTTCCTGGTCTCTAGGTGAAATAAAGAAATTTTTTAACACTATCCCAAAACCAAGGCACAGTCCTCTCCTGTTTGCCCAGCAGTTATGAAACATTGTAACAAGTTACAGTGCTAAGCAGGAAAGACATATTGAAGATAATTAAGTAGTACCAGGAGTGAGTGATTTTGAGTGGATAATGCGGGAAAGCAGAATTGTGTAAAAGGGACGAGTTAAGCAAAAAGCCAAATCCATCAGACTCCCCAGATCTTGCTGTAAGTCAATGTGATGAAGTGAAAGGGCGAGATCCTACCACTAAAGAGCAGACACAGCTACTATATGGTCACAGATACTGGTTCCAGGATGGAGCATCTACCTATGCCTGCTAGGAGCTCTTGTAGAGGGCTCATTACTCCCGCAAGACTCCCAGCACTCCCCCTAGTGGTAGCCATACGCATAAAGTATGAACCTGGGGCAAATGTATCTGCTATCTTGAACGCACCCAGGTGATTTTACCTGCCGGCTGTCAAAATATCCAAAAAAATAAAAATAAAAAAAAAACAAAATCAGTTTAGGCCGATATATATTCTTCTACATATTTTTTGTAAAAAAAAAAAAAAAAACGCAATAAGCGTATATTGATTGGTTTGCACAAAAGTTATAGCGTCTACAAACTATGGAAATACAGTTTTTATTTATTTTTTACTAGTAATGGCGGTGGTGTGCGATTTTTAGCGGGACTGCGATATTGCGGCGGACATATCGGACACTTTTGACACTTTTTTGGGACCATTGACATATATACAGCGATCAGTGCTATAAATAGCCACTGATTACTGTATAAATGTCACTGGCAGGGAAGGGGCGATCAAAGTGTTGAATTTGTTCCCTGTCAGTGTGTTCTAACTGTGTGGGGGCTGGGGTGAGTGGGAGGAGAGAGATCACTACTCCTATTTACTGGGAACAGACAATCACTCTCCTCTCCCCTGTCAGAACGTAGATCTGCTTGTTTATACTTGCAGATCTACGTTCTGTCACTGCGGGGGTCTGCTTCTCAGCAGACAGTACCTGGAGGCTGGGGCTGCCTAGATGTCACAAAGGCTCGGCGGTGGGGCAGTCATGCCGTGAAGCTGGCTATGGGATGGTAACAGCTAATGTGGGGCCCAGCATGGGATCTGGATGTAGAGCAGGAGAGTGATGAAAGTTCGGAGACACAGTGGAAGTCTCCACAGTGGAAGTCTCCACACGGGGCCACGGCCATCACCCGGAAGCGGCGTCAACTCCTGGAGGTGGTGAGGGAAGAAGACCGGGAACTGAGGGCAAAGCCCTGGCTGTGAAGCTGAGAGGAGTCCGACAGTGCTGGGGGTCAGAGTGGCAACTCATGCCGGAAGACAGTGCAAGACCCCGAAACATGTAGTCCTTGTCCAAGTTGCCAGCACCAATTTCTGACCACCAGCATGCTGGGCCCCACAATAGCTGTTACCATCCCAATGCCAGCTTCACAGCATGACCCGCCACTGAGGCTTTGTGACATCTAGGTAGCCCCAGCCTCCAGGTACTGCCTGCTCAGAAGCATTACATTTGTCTGAGGGTCCTGTTGCTGTTATTTTTCTGTTCTCCTTTATATCTTAAAGTGGATGTAAACCCGAAAAAAAAAAAAAAATAATAATAATTCTGCCTGGTAGAGTATAGCATGTCATGTCATCTGTGTCCAGTCTTGCCACAAAGAGTTAATCCAACTGTGAGTAATGACCTTATTTTTTTCAGGAAGAGAAAGACCGACTAACAGGGAAATACACAGATTATCCCCATGCTCTGTGAATGACTAGCAATTTTCTTATATCCTTCACGGAGCAGAGAAAGTTTTACACTCCCCTCTCCCTCCCTCCTCAATCTCTCAGTATAGAGGTGGGTGGGAAGGCTTGTGACATCACAACTCCACCCACCGAGTTCCATCAAAGAGTGAAACCCACCGATTTCAGAGTTTTACAGAGCTGCTAGTGCTTTCAGGAAGGACATTTGCAAGGTAGGGATATATGCAGGAGGCTTGCATCTATACATACATTAATTCTGTGCCATTAGTTTATACTGTGTGGGTGGTGGGTTTACATCCACTTTAATCCCCATGGATTCAAGTTTTTATTGTTGTTATAACCCTTTGGAATAAAACCTCCTTATTCACTTATCTATACTAAGGATCATTTCCTGTTTCCTGTGGTTCAGCACTGTGCCTCCCCTGGAGTTTGACTGTTTCTACACCATTGGTCTATGAGTTTGGGACAGCAGCGGCTTCAGCCTTCAACCATTTTTTACCCATTTGCTTTACTATCCATGCACCTGGATACCTGTGTGTTGCTTGCAACGATTGCAAGATGTTTGTGTTGCTGGAGATGTGCTTGCAACGATTGCAAGAAAGTAACCTACTGATAGGCAACAAATAAGGTTAGCAGAAATTGAATGTGTAGGAATGAACTGTGAAAAAATGAATCCAATACAAATTGTTGTGCTGCCGACGCGACTAGATTTGAATCGGACTATGATGAGTATGAAAATGAATCTGATATGAATTGGTTGTAGGGTAGGACATGAACCGATACGAATAGGTAGGTAGGGTAAATTACATGAACAGAGTAAATGACATGAACCGATACAAATCGGTTGAAGGGTATGACATGAACCGATGCAAATCGGTAGGTAGGGTAAATGACATGAACAGGGTAAGTGACTTGAACCAATACGAATCGGCGTGTGTAATGTATCCAATGCGAACTGTTTTGCCTCCGACGCGACTAGGTTCGAATTGGACTGTAGTAAGTATGCAATGTATCCGATACGAATCGGGAAAAGACAGGGATAAAACAGGCCTGTGACTGGCCATGTGGTGTAGTGCTATGTATGACGCATTTGGGAAATAACTCTGGGGTTGGTATGTTGGTGAAATAATGACTGTGCTTTGGAGGCTTATGAACAATTCGCAAGTTCTGCTACAGGAACTGAACATAAAAAATTGGGGACACAATGAACGGGAATGATTTGAACAAGATACAAAACATGTTACGAATCCTACCTGCGACAGTGAGCAAGACTCGATCAACAAAAACTACGAGCAAAGCAACTACAACACACTGAATTCGGGAACAGACTCACAAACACAAAGTAAGCTGGGAAGAGTCGGCCTGGTGACGTAACAAATCACGCACTGGAACGAACAAAGAGCACGGGCGACTGGTCTGCTTAAATGCCCCCCGTGCTCCTCCCATAAATTCAGGCCACCATACTGGCCTTCTTATACAGTATCTCACAAAAGTGAGTACACCCTTTTGTAAATATTATATCTTTTCATGTGACAACACTGAAGAAATGACACTTTGCTACAATGTAAAGTAGTGGGTGTACAGCTTGTATAACAGTGTAAATTTGCTGTCCCCTCAAAATAACTCAACACACAGCCATTAATGTCTAAACCGCTGGCAACAAAAGCGAGTACACCCCTAAGGCTCCATGCACACTGGACGTTATCTGGGCTCTCTCAACGTCTGACAGGAGATGTTGCTTAGAAAACGTTCTTTTGCAGCTTTTGTAAGCAGTGTTTAGCGGCGTTTATCAGAGTCGGCATTTTTGGGCGTTTTTTTTTCTTCATTAGCTTCCATTGACTGCAAAAAATGACGGACGCTGATAAACAGCCGTTTAGCGGCGTTTATGAGCATTTAGCAGCGTTTAGCGTTTTTTGTGGTCAAAAGAACGACTTTTGAACGCCAATTCAGGGTGTTCAGATAACAGCCCAAAAACACCACTGCTGTTAAACGACAATTAACATCAATGTGTGCATGGACACATAGGATAACATAAAGAGGCGTTTTTGGGCTGTTAAAAAAAAACACCCAAACGACCAAAAATGGTCGTTTATCAGATACAGTGTGCATGGAGCCTAAGTAAAAATGTCCAAATTGGGCCCAAAGTATAAATATTTTGTGTGGCCACCATTATTTTCCAGCATTGCCTTAACCCTCTTGGGCATGGAGTTCACCAGAGCTTTACAGGTTGCCACTGGAGTCCTCTTCCACTCCTCCATGACGACATCATGGAGCGTGTGGATGTTAGAGACCTTGCGCTCCTCCACCTTCTGTTTGAGGATGCCCCACATATGCTCAATAGGGTTTAGGTCTGGAGACAAGCTTGGCCAGTCCATTACCTTTACCCTCAGCTTCTTTAGTAAGGCAGTGGTCATCCTGGAGGTGTATTTGGGGTTGTTATGTTGGAATACTGCCCTGCGGCCCAGTCTCCGAAGGGAGGGGATCATGCTCTGCTTCAGTATGTCACAGTACATGTTGGCATTCATGGTTCCCTCAATGAACTGTAGCTCCACAGTGTCGGCAGAACTCATGCAGCCCCCAGACAATGACACTCCCACCACCACGCTTGACTGTAGGCAAGACACACTTGTCTTTGTACTCCTCACCTGGTTGCCGCCACCCATGCTTGACACCATCTGAACTAAATAAGTTTATTTTGGTCTCATCAGACTACAGGACATGGTTACAGTAATCCATGTCCTTAGTATGCATGTCTTCAGCAAACTGTTTCTTGTGCATCATCTTTAGCGGAGGCTTCCTTCTGGGACAACAGCCGTGCAGACCAATTTGATGTAGTGTGCAGCGTATGGTCTGAGCACTGATAAGCTGACCCCCCCACCCCTTCAACCTCTGCAGCAATGCTGACAGCACTCATGCGTATATTTCCAAAAGACAATCTCTGGATATGATGCTGAGTATGTGCACTCAACCTCGTTGGTCGACCATGGCAAGGCCTGTTCTGAGTGGAACCTGTCCTGTTAAACCGCTGTATGGTCTTGGCCACTGTGCTGCAGCTCAGTTTCAGGGTCTTGGCAATCTACTTATAGCCTAGGCCATCTTTATGTAGAGCAATAATTATTTTTTTCAGATCCTCAGAGAGTTCTTTGCCATGAGGTGCCATGTTGAACTTCCAGTGACCAGTATGAGAGACTGAGAGTGATAACACCAAGTTTAACACACCTGCTCCCCATTCACACCTGAGACCTTGTAACACTAATCACATGACACCGGGGAGGGAAAATGTCTAATTGGGCCCAATTTGGACATTTTCACTTAGTGGTATACTCAGGGCTGACCCGGACTGACCCACCGGGATACCGGGAATTTTCCCGGTGGGCCGGCCGCCTGCCTGCCCTGGTACCGCTTTGCGGGGCTGGGCACTGATCGTCACTGCTTTATTTTTAAAAATGGCGCCGCCCGGCACCATCATATTACTACGCATGCGCCCGCCTTCCCTAAAATAGCAGAGCACGTGTATGGGCTTTCCCGAGCCCGGCTAGCTTCGGAACAAGCTCGGGAAAGCCCTACATGCTCGGCTATTTTCAGGAAGGCGGGCGCATGCGCAGTAATATGATGGCACCCTGCAGCACCATCATGTTACTGCGCATGTACCCGCTTTCCCGAAAATAGGCGAGCATGTGTACGGGCTTTCCTGAACCCGGCTAGCTTCGGAATGCAGTAACATGATGGAGGCAAGAGTACCATTTTTTTTTTGGGTTAACAAACGCTTTAAACACATTGCTAATAGCACTAACTACATGTTTATAGCTTAAATATTGATATTTTAACTGCAAACAGACATTTTATAATACATTCTTCAAATGTGTTTTATCATGTATGGTTTTCCCTTTTGTGAACAAAAAAATAATGACGCATGTTTGACTCGAACGGGGGGTTCGTCCGTTCGGGCCATTGCGAACATTATAGGGCATTTGCGGGAACTTTGCACGCCCCATAATGCATTCCAATGGCAGTGGAATGCCGCCCACTGATTGGCCAAAGCATGGACATGACCTGCATGCTTTGGCCAATCACAGAGCACTCTGCTGTGAGAGATATGATTGGCTAAAGGCAGGGTGCCTTTAGCCAATCACTGCTCAGCAGCCTCAATTCACGCCCCACACTATTTAAAGTCGCTTGTGCATCGGCTCTATGTAGTGTGAATAACGGTGTGGATAGATAGTGAGCTTAGCAAGCGACGTGCAGACAGTTTAGTATAGCTATGGATTATTGTGAAAAAAATAATAGATAAAGAGATAGATAGATAGATAAATAGGGCGATCTGTATACATTCAGATCGTGCAGGCAGTGCAAGAATATATATATATACCTTCCTAATGTGTGTATATATATATATATATATATATATAATGCAATGCCTTTAGTGTATACTATATACAGCTAATTCAGTGTATAGTATATAGCGTCCGTTCAGGCAGTGAAAGAAAAAAAAAATATATATATATATACAGGGTGGGCCATATATGGATACACCTTAATAAAATGGGAATGGTTGGTGATATTAACTTCCTGTTTGTGGCATATTAGTATATGTGAGGTGGGAAACCTTTCAAGATGGGTGGGTGGTGACCATGGCGGCCATTTTGAAGTCAGCCATTTTGAATCCAACTTTTGTTTTTTTTAATAGGAAGAGGGTCATGTGACACATCAAACTTATTGGGAATTTCACAAGAAAAACAATGGTGTGCTTTGTTTTAACGTAACTTTATTCTTTCATGAGTTATTTACAAGTTTCTGACCACTTATAAAATGTGTTCAATGTGCTGCCCATTGTGTTGGATTGTCAATGCAACCCTCTTCTCCCACTTTTCACACACTGATCGCAACACCGCAGGAGAAATGCTAGCACAGGCTTCCAGTATCCGTAGGTAAGGTGCTGCACATCTCGTATCTTCACAGCATAGACAATTGCCTTCAGATGACCCCAAAGATAAAAGTCTAAGGGGGTCTAAGGGGGTCAGATCGGGAGACCTTGGGGGCCATTCAACTGGCCCATGATGACCAATCCACTTTCCAGGAAACTGTTCATCTAGGAATGCTCGGACCTGACACCCATGGTCAACTTACCGGGGGTTCCAGAGGGCTAGACTGGGGGAATCTGGGGGAATCTGAAAATAGAAACCCCAGTAGACTTCCGTTAACAGATACGACACTTCTATGCTCTACACGTCGTGGAATGGATGCCTATGACCTTCGGACACGATCGTAAAGAGGACGCCACAACGCTAGTCACACACTTTTCACCCTCTTCTCCCAACGTAACTGTTAGGTTGTGTTACCCGTCGTGTAACTTGTGTAAAATATTCACCAGTCTTTGAACATTTATTGAGTACTTTCTTATTTCAATGCAATTTTGTTTCGTGTGGT
>BLSH010248096.1:1731921-1752593 GCA_018402905.1 Glandirana rugosa | reverse complement strand
AGCTGAAAGAGTCCAGAATGAAAATGTCTCTTAAACCAAGGAGTGCCAGGTTTCAAATAAGAAGCCTTGCTGCCGGGATCCAAAAAGAAGCCAGCAGTTCCACCGCCTGAGTCCAGTAACTAGCTAGGCAACTGGCTAGGTATCCTGTCAGCCAGATTCTTAGAGGCATAGGTCATTTGATCCCTCAAAACAGTAGGCATCCCAATGCTGGGGTACCATGGGTCATTCGCACACTTAGCCCTGTGACAACACCAAAACTCTGACACCGGAATGCCTGGTTACAATCATGTAACTTGTCTGATCTCCAGGACATGTTCCACACTTCAACGGCTATCTAAGTTTCCCCAAGGCATTCTCCAGCAGACTGGACAGGGGGCACAGGATCAGCAGGCTGGGCAACAGGCACAGGATCAGCAGGCTGGACAACAGGCACAGGATCAGCAGGCTGGATAGCGGGCACCGGATCAGCAGGCACCAGAACAGCAGGCTGGGCAGCGAGCACCAGATCTGCAGGCTGGACAGTGGGCACATGATCAGCAGGCTGGACAGTGGGCACAGGATCAGCAGCCTGGACAGTGGACACAGGAACAGCAGGCTGGACAGCAGGCACAGGATCAGCAGGTGGAGCAGAGGGCACAGGATCAGCAGGTTGAGCAGAGGGCACAGGATCAGCAGGCAGGACAGTGGGCACAGGATCAGCAGGCTGGGCAACAGGCACAGGATCAGCGGGCTGGACAGCAGGCACAGGATCAGCAGGCTGGATTGCATGTTCAGGTCTGTCAGAAGCAGGTCAAACTCTATTGGCAATCGTGGAGGTAGACTGGAGCAGATTGGCTGGTGTGGAGGCAGACTGGAGCAGATCGGCCGGTGTGGAGGCAGACTTGAGTAGATTGGCTGGAGTGGAGTCATACTGGAACAGATCAGCTGGAGTAGAAGCAGACTGGAACAGATCGGCTGGTGTAGAGGCAGACTGGAGCAGATTGGCTGGTGTGGAGGCAGACTGGAACAGATTGGCTGGTGTAGAAGCAGACTGGAACAGATTGGCTGGTGTGGAGGCAGACTGGAACAGATCAGCTGTTGTAGAAGCAGACTGGAACAGATTGGTTGGTGTGGAGGCAGACTGGAGTAGATTGGCTGGTGTAGGGGCAGACTAGAACAGATTGCCACCCTAGACCATCAGGGAGCCCACCAGGACCAACCATGGAGAGCCCACCCAGGGAGACCACCAGGGAGCCGATCAGGACCACCAGGGAGTCAATCCTAGAGCACCAGGGAGCCCACACTAGACCACCAGGTAAGGGGCACAGTGCCCAACATGGATGGCACTCAGTGCCAACTTTAGATGCCACCCTAGACCACCAGGGAATGGGCCCCTATTAGTACATCTGTCATTGCCGCCTGCCAGTGCCCCCTATCAGTGCCCACCAGTGGCACCTAACAGTGCCTACCAGTGCCCCCTTTCAGTGCCCAGTGCCACCTATCAGTGCCCATTAGTGCCACCTATGAGTGCCCATCAGTGCCTCTTATCAGTGCCCGTCAGTGCTGCTTATCAGTGCCCGTCAGTGCTGCATATAAGTGCCACCTATCAATGCCCGTCAGTGCTGCTTATCAGTGCCACCTATCAGTGCCCATCATTGCTGCATATAAGTGTCTCATCAGTGCCTGTCAGTGCTACCTCATTAGTGCCCATCAGTAGCCTCATCAGTGCCCGTCAATGAAGGAGACAATGTACTTATTTACAAAGTTTTGTGACAGAAACAGAGAAAAACATTTTTTTCAAAATTTTCAGTCTTCTTTTATTTGTAGTGCAAAAAATAAAAAACGCAGGGGTGATCAAATACCAGCAAAAGAAAGCTCTATTTGTGGGAACAAAATGATAAAAATGTTGTTTGGGTACAGCATCGCACGACTGCACAATTGTCATTCAAAGCGCAACAGCACTGAAAGTTGAAAATTGGTCTGGTAGGGAAGTGTTCTAAGTGCCTGGTATTGAAGTGGTTAAAATATTAAGGATTTTTATGTTTGCCTTATATAATAGTATGGTTGAAGTAAGAAATACCAACATTCATATTTAGACATCTATCATAGAGACACATTTGAGACAGTACCCACGCGTATGTATTTTATGTACACATGTATCAGTTTAGGATCATGCATTTACATATGGGTATTTGTATTAGTATACATAGGTACGTCTGTCACCGATCTATCTATTCATATATTAATATGCAAACATTGTTTTTATATACAGTACATGCTGTTGCACAAATGTAGGCATATACAGCAGTATTGTCATCTCTCTGTTCTGTGGAGTATTTTTATCAGGGATATGTCTATGGATGCGGTTGAGTTTATAGGGTACACATATATGTTGAACAACATAGATACATATTTTTTAAGATGTTTATGTAATGTATCCTTTCATTAGTTTTGCCAGCAGGCACGTTACATTTTATTTGATTTATTTTATTTCAATTTAATCACATCAGTACTGGGCACGAAAACCCCCTTCCTGTCCAGGCCATTTTTCAGCATGTTGTGAAAAAATGCCTTTTTTCTTTGTTTCTGTCATTAAATTTTGCAAATTAGTAATTTTTCTTTGTAAATTTTGGCCAAAATTTATATTGCTACCTATCTTTGGTAAACATAACCCAAATATGTGTATATTATTTGCTCCTTGTGTAAGTTATAGAGTCTACAAGCTATGGTGCCAATCATTGAAAATTGATCACACCTGATATACTCATTTCTTGAGACCCTAACAAGCCTGGAAAGTACAAATACCCCCCAAATGACCCCTTTTTGGAAAGTAGACATTCCAAGGTATTTAGTAAGAGGCATGGAGAATTTTTTAAATTGTAATTTTCTCCCACAATTCTTTGCAAAATGAAGATTTTTTTTTCTTTTTTTTTTCACAAAATTGTCACTGTAACAGGTTATATCTCACACACAGCATATGCATACCACAAATTACACCCCAAAACACATTCTACTATTCCTCCTTAGTATGGCGATATCACATGCCTGAGACCTTTTCACAGCCTAGCCACATACAGAGGCTCAACATGCAGGGAGCACCATCAGGTATTCTAGGGACATAAATTACACATCTAATGTCATGACGACCTATCACATTTTTGAAGGCCCTGGAGCACCAGGACAATGGAATTGCCCACAAAATGACCCCAATCTGGAAAGCAAACACCCCAACAAATAATCTATGAGGCATAATGAGTCTTTTGAACAGTTCATTTTTTTCTAATAGTTTTTGGAAAATGTGGGAAAAAATAAAAACGCATTTTTTTTACACAAAGTTGTCAATTTATAAGATATTTCCAACACATAGCATGTACATAGCAAAAATGACACCCCAAAATACATTCTGCTATTCCTCCTGAGTATGGCGATACCACATGTGTGAGACTTTTACACAGTCTGGCCACATACAGAGGCCCAACATTGAACTAGCACCTTCAGGCGTTCTACAAGAATAAATTACATATCTCATTTCTCAACCCCCTATTAAACTTTTGAAGCTCCTGGAGCACCAGGACAATGGAATTGCCCACAAAATGACTCCATTTTGGAAAGAAAACACCCCAACATATAATATATGAGGCATAATGAGTCTTTTGAACATGTCATTTTTTTCCAGTCGTTTTTGGAAAATGTGGGAAAAAAATAAAAACGCTTTTTTTTTACACAAAGTTGTCCATTTATATGATATTTCCAACACATAGCATGTACATAGCAAAAATGACACCCAAAAATACATTTTGCTACTCCTCCTGAGTACAGCAATGCCAAATGTGTAAGACATTTACAGGTGGTGTTTACTCATGGGTGTGACGGTCACTGACAGGTGATTGGCGATGGTCACTGATGGGTGACTGGCGGTGGTCACTGATGGGTGACGGGTGACTGGCGGTGGTCACTGATGGGTGACGGGTGTCTCACGGAGGTCACTGATGGGTGATGGGTGACTGGCGGTGGTCACTGATGGGTGATGGGTGACTGGCAGTGGTCACTGATGGGTGACGGGTGACTGGCGGTGGTCACTGATAGGTGATGGGTGACTGGCGGTGGTCACTAAAGGGTGACGGGTCTCTGGTGGTGGTCACTCATGGGTGACGGGTGTCTGGTGGTGGTCACTGATGGGTGACTGGTGGTGGTCACTGATGGGTGACTGGTGGTGGTCACTGATGGGTGACTGGTGGAGGTCACTGATGGGTGACGGGTTACTGGTGGAGGTCACTGATGGGTGATGGGTGACTGGCGGTGATCACTGATGGGTGCCGGGTATCTGGTGGTGGTCACTGATGGGTGATGGGTGTCTGGTGGTGGTCACTGATGGGTGACTGGCAGTGGTCACTGATGGGTGACGGGTGACTGGTGGTGGTCACTGATGGGTGACTGACAGTGGTCACTGATGGGTGCCGCGTGTCTGGCGGTGGTCACTGATGGGTGACGGGTGTCTGGCGGTGGTCACTGATGGGTGACCGGTGTCTGGAGGTGATCACTAATGCGTGACAGGTGACTGGCAGTGGTCACAGATGCGTGACAGGTGACTGGCAGTGGTCTCTGATGGGTGACGGGTGACTGGCGGTGGTCACTGATGGGTGACAGGTGACTGGCGGTGGTCACTGATGGGGATGGGTGACTGGCGGTGGTCACTGATGGGTGATGGGTGACAGGCCACGGGTGACTGGCAGTGATCACTGATGGGTGATGGGCCAAGGTCAGTGACTGGTGACAGGCCATGGTCAGTGATGGGTGACAGGTGACAGGCCACGGTCAGTGTTGGGTGACAAGCCACGGTCACTGATGTGTGGGAGTTGACACACCACAGTAACTGATGGGTGACATGCCACAGTCACTGATGGGTGTTGGGTGGAAGCCACAGTCACTGATGGGTAATGGGTGACATGCCACGGTCACTGACAGATGACACGGCACAGTCACTGACGGGTGACAGGTGACATGCCACGGTCAGTGATGGGTGACAGGCCACGGTCACTGATGGGGGACGGGTGACAGGCCACGGTCAGTGATGGGTGAAGGGTGACAGGCCACGGTCATTGATGGGTGACAGGTGACATGCCACGGTCACTGACGGGTGACAGGCCACGGTCACTGACAGGTGATGGATGACAGGTGCACTTTATGATGGCAGTCTGATGACAGGTACACTTTATGGGGCAGATGGGGTGACTGTTGGGTGACTGGTGCATTGGGGGGGCAGGGGGGGGTGTGACAGGTGTGTGTTTTTCATTACAGATCAGTAACTCACTGACCCTAGCTCGTCTCTCCTCACACTGGAAACTGTGTGAGGAGAGAAGAGCTGGTAACAGTGAGTTACCGCTCTGTTTACATTTACATGTGATCGGCTGTGAAGTAGATCACAGCCGATCACAAGGTAACAGCCGCCGGCCGGCGGATGATACTAGTGTTGGTGACAGACAGTGTTCCCTGGGAACACGCCGCCACCAATGCAATCGCGCGTATGTGCCGTGCGAATGGGGGAAGTGCCATTTGTGATCAGCCGTCGCCACCGACAGAGCTGATCGCGTGCAATCCCGGCTTAAAGGGGCGACATCATATGACGTCGTCCCAGAACGAGAGCCGTACCGCTCCGCCGTCATTTGACGGTGGGCAGACAGCAAGTGGTTAATGACAGTTTTCATATTAGAACATTTTGATATTTTGCACTATATGGTCCATGTTCTTAGGATTATACACATATAGGGGCATTAAAAGAGAGTCAAAAATCCAGTACTGTAGAGGCTCTCAATACACGGCAGACAGTTTGCGGGCCTCATATGACATTTAGACGATAAATGCAAGCCACTGGGGCTCGGGATCTGTGCCTTTGTGCCCTTGATGACTGCTATGTGTTCCACAGTGAAACGCATCACGTGACTAAACCTTGATATGATGTAACCAGGAACCAGAAGCGACGTGACGTCTTTGGAGGACGGCTGAGCTGAAACGCAGAGCCAAGCTGCGCTTCCGAATATGCGATGCTGATGTGTGTGATGTTCCAGCTAGAGCAACACCAGTACAAGCAACACAGTAGCCTGGGCACATAGATAGCTGTGGGGATTATCTACCCTGTGTGACGTTATGTGAGGCGTGGTGATCGATGGATATGTGTCACCTCGCATTTGTTCATTTGGAGTGGACTAAGGTGGAATCTGGTCTAAGTTATGCAACCTTTTAAATAAACCTGGCTACAAGTCAGATTTTAAGGAAACCTGCCGTTTGGACTGCCTTTTTCCAGGGAAGGTCATCCCCATTCAGCTAACCCCCACACATGGTGGACTCTGCGGGCATCTTCCTGAACAAGTAGCAGGCCACTGCAATCCAGCAGGAAGCAAACCATCAACAACAGGAAACCAATCGCCAGATCGCACAGGCTACTGTAGCGCAGCAGGAGGCAAATCGCCAGCAGCATGAGGCGAGTGGCCAAGTCATTGCAGCACAGTAGTAAGAAAATCGCCAGCAGAATGAGGCGAGTCATCAAGTCATTGTGGCCCAGCAGGAGACAAATCACCAGTTTGCGGAGGCCCTGATGGAATTAAAGAAGGGGAACAGAAAATGGTGCATGCCAGCTATTTCCTGCAGAAGATGACACCTGCAGATGAGCTGGGGCAGACTCGATGGACTACTCAGTCTTTTTCTGCCGTCACTTTTCTATGTTTCTATGATGTGGAAGCGTACCTAGCAACTTTTGAAAGAGTCGCTGTTCGAGAAGCATGGCAAAAAGAGCAATGGGCAGGACTAATAGCACCTTTTCCGACAGGAGGACCCCAATAGGCCTATTATAACCTGGAATCAGAGGCTGCCCAGGATTATGAGACACTGAAAGCCGAGATGCTTGCACATATAGGCGTCACCACTGCAGTCTGGGCTCAACAGGTGCATCGCTGGTCATACAGTACTGACAAGCCACCCCGCTCCCAAATGTTTGATTTGATACACCTCTTCAAGAAATGGCTGCAGCCAGAGATTTTGCCGGACCCTAAGATTGTGGAGCGTGTGGTCATGGACCGTTATTTACGTTTGCTCCCTGCCAATTTGAGGAAGTGGGTCAGCCATGGGAGCTGGTTGACCTGGTGGAGAGATATACAGTGGCCAAGGACTTGTTGAACCCATCTGTGCCCCACTCCAATGTCTCTAGGGATGAAAAATTGGCCTGTTCCCACAGATAATGGAACTATGGGTTCAGGACCTGGAGACTGGCTAAATAGGTCAGGAAGGTCTCTGAGGGCATTTAGAGGACTGGGTACAGAACATAGAAAATATTATCGCTGCCATGCGTTAGGTCATATTGCCGCTAACTGTTCCCTAAATGATGAACCAATGCAATGTGAAAAATGTAGCATGTACTGCAACATGTCATGCAAATGTGTGTAATTTCAGTTGATGGAAAGCCAGTCACAGCTCTGCTAGATTCTGGTAGTGTGGTGACCTTAGTCAAAAGTGATTGTGTAAATCCCACAAATTTACACCCTAGCACTATTGGGATTATTTGTATACATGGTGACAAACGTGATTACCAGACTGTTGTTGAGCTTGATACCCCTTGGGGCATGGTGACTCATTCAGTGGGGGTGGCACCCTCACTGCTTTATGAGGTCCTAGTGGGGAGAGATTTTCCACACTTTTGGAGTTTATGGGAAAACAAAAGGAGTCAAGAGGACAGAGCTCTCCTTGCTGGGGAAACACTGGAACTCACTCCGGACCCTTTTGATTGCAAAATTGAGAAGGAAACTGTCTAATTGTGTCTAACAGAGGCGTAGGTCCTTTTCCTTTTTCTGTAATGGCTGGGGAGCAGGAGGAGCTGGAATCCAGCCCCCAGCTGGAGGTTATTGAACAAGAAATAATCTCTGACTCTATTAGTGAGCGTGGACAGAATGTGGTGCCTGACTTAGAAGTCAGAAAAGATGATTTTTGTACGGGACAACTAAAAGACGCCAAACTCAATAGAGCCAGGGAAAACATTAAAATGGTAGATGGAGAACCTATTGAACCTAATATAGGGGTGTCTTCTCCCTACATGGCTCTTAAAAATAACTTGCTGTATCAGGTGGTAAAGCAAGGGGAGGAAGAGGTAGAGCAGCTGGTGGTTCCCAAACCCTATCGCCAGATGGTATTAGATTTGGCTCATGGTCATATGATGGGGGACATCTGGGTATTGAGAAGACCATGGAGAGAATAACTCAGAGATTCTTTTGACCTGGGTTGTAATGTCAATATGATGTCAAAGAATATTGTGAGTCATGCCCAGAGTGTCAGTATTCTGTGCCATCGCCCCATTTTCGCAGTCCGTTGGTACCATTACCAATCATTAAAAAACTAGAAAAACAGCCCCAAGGGATTTTTAAGGGTAAATGTTCAATCCAAATAGAGTAATCGAGTATAAAAAAATCAATATTTATTTAGACAAAGTTTAAAATATATCCAGTAAGTGCTGGTATTGAACCACTCATACACAAAGATACCATGAATGCAATACTATTACAGTTTACAGGTTACAGACGAGGCCTCAGTTGGGGACTGACACTCTGATATATGTAGTCCCAACATGTTTCGAAAGGAGATTTGTGAAGGTTCTTCTTCAGGGAAATTTGAGTATTGCATAGAGTGGTTCTAAAAAGACAATAGTAGTGTATTATTCAAAGAGTACATAAGTAGTCACATATGTGGTATATGCCATCGCACATATGGCAGCAGTCTAGGTATACACAATAAATATACAGGTATCAACATTACAGAAGACAAAAACATATATGCACGCATAGCTGTGACCCAGAGGGGGCCGGACGTGCTTACCCTTGATACAAAGAGGTCTGATAAGTCAACAAAGCCCCGGTGTGCCGGTCAGTCAAAGACAGCAGAACAATGGGTGAAAACCCAGAGCACTGGCTCACCGAGCATTAGCGAGGGGGATGCTCACGAGGACCAAAAGGTGGAAAGCAATCCTGCGGCAATCTAAAAATATATATACGGTGAGGCTGTGAGGGAACCAGGTAAAAAAGCAGAAATGACCCCCATTGTGTGTGCATAAACTCATGCACACACAAGGGTGAGTCAAACACAGGTAGGTAGTCAGCTCTTTATTGGACACCTCTTATATTAAAACCTTTGATGAATACATCATGGACAACATCAATCCTTTTGGCTTAAGGGTGCAGATTTTTCCCTCCTTTTAAGACATAAGTTCAGACTTGAATTCAGCATGGGAGAATAACGTGAAAATATGTTCTATAAAAATGATGAGACTACTCAAGGAGTAATACAACAAGCTGTTAGTTGAGGTAGACCTGAATATCAATCAGATCTACCAATAACTCTTACCCTTAGAGTCGCATGAGCTATATATTGAACTTAACAATAAATTAAAAATACACCTGGAACAATTCAATAAACAGCTGATGTTGAAAAAGGAAAAGAAAATACTAGCGTTCCGGGAAGGGAGGGCCTACAGATGGTTGGCCAAACCCTCCCAGAAACACCAACAACCTAACTACGCTCCTTTTCGTACTAAACAGTCTTCTGTATGTGTTTCGAACAATTCATCAGTATCTTCTTTGTCTCTACATTCCGGTTCAAAACAGCAAAAGTGAACAAGACGACCAAAAAGACGCTGACGTGGTGAAGGGTCTCCTCTCACCAACACCTCTAAAGTTCAAGTCACTGATCAATCTGATCTGATCTCTGTGGGAACTTATGGTGATCTATCTGTACCTATACCGGGGGGACACAGTTAACTCACACTCTGTGGCATCTGTGGGTGGTGGTTTGGACACTACCACTAACCCTCCCAAAATCCCCACTAATTTTTTAGTGCACAAACAAGGGAATGCACAGTCCCTAACATCACCAACACCGACACAAACCTCATAGACACATCCAGCACTCCTTTCAATGTAGTCAACCTGTCTTCACATATACTCACAGTTGATGAATTTCAGGTGTCAGCCAGGGGGCTTACGTTTTGCCCCACAAGCTCACTTGACAAAATTGAGATTATAAAAGACTTACACTTGTTTACACGTAAGATTTTACTACAGAGTCAGTTCTCGAAAGAAGGACAGGGGGATGGGCAATTCCAAACTTTCAGTGAATGTCAGGCCCTGCGCAACCTCATTTCTCAACCACTGGATCTCATAGATCGATTAGACATTGAGGAATTATTGCGACAAGCAGGGAACATTGATATCCCTCCAAAATACAATCCTTCCACACTGAAGAAACCATCTAAAATATATCCGGCCCCTAGTTCTAATCAAGGGGTGGCCACGTTCCTGAAATTAGCCAGTCAGGATATTAAGGACCTTCACATTAAATCTACCCAATCTGACACTCAACCTGAGGGCAGCATTACAATCTTTAGTCAATGACCAATCCATCACAATTAAGCCTTCTAACAAGGGGGGCAACATTGCCCTGATGGACCATGTGTCTCCATGTGTAAGAGAATTTTGAACAACCAGGAGTGGTATTGTCGTATTGATTCCTCGGTGGTTGATATATTCAACCGCAAGTTCTATGTTTTGGTAGATGGGGCGTACTATAACAACATCATCTCCAAGTCCACCTGGGAATTTATTAGGATCGTCACCATAGGACGGCAACCTGCCTAAAATTCACAAAAATGCTACATCATCCCCAGGTCGCACTATTGTATCTGGGAGGGGAGCTATGGCAAAGTATATTAGCAAACTTATAGATGAACACCTTAGGTATTTCGTAGGTGGATTGCCATCCTAAGTCCTGGACACGGTCCATTTGCTCCATGTCCTCGAGGGCATCCACGTCCCCGGCGACACCATTTTGGACGTCGTGGACGTGGAGGCCCTCTATAGCTTTATACCCCACCACCTGGGTCTGACCTACATCGGGCAAGTACTGTCACAGATGAACGAGACCGAGTTGCCTTTCAGGGACTTTATCCTCTCCTCGTTGGATTTCATATTGAAACACAACGTTTTCTCCTTTGACAGCTCTCACTACCTCCAGGCACAGGGCGTTGCGATGGGGACTTCTTGTACGCCAATCTGTACCTGGGAGAGTGGGAGTGTACCATCTTCTCTGAGGAGAATACATCTATGCTAGCAGACCACATACTTATGTGGTACCGCTACATAGATGACCTCCTACTTTTGTTGGCTGGAACAGAGGAACTCCTCCATCAGTTCCTGGAGTTACTGAATCGCAACTCTTTCAACCTCTCATATACTATGATGAACAACC
The DNA here is from genome assembly GCA_018402905.1 of Glandirana rugosa. Classification (NCBI taxonomy): domain Eukaryota; kingdom Metazoa; phylum Chordata; class Amphibia; order Anura; family Ranidae; genus Glandirana; species Glandirana rugosa. The sequence continues at coordinate 1,741,334 of BLSH010248096.1, read as the reverse complement.
CCCTTAGAGTTCACCTTCCTCATTGTCAGGATATGCAAAGACGCAGAGGGAGCACTCATGTGCAAATTGTTTTGCAAGCCTACGGCTGGAAACAATATCCTCCGTGCGTCTAGTACCCACCCCAAACCTCTCATAGAGTCCAACCCCTACAGCCAGTATCTGAGGATCAAGCAAAAATGCATTAGCAATGAAGCGTATCAGAAGGAAGCAAACACATTGAGATCCTGGCTGCTTCAGTGAGGCTACAGCCATAGGTGCCTTAAAAGGGCCTGTAAGAGGGTGGCTAAAACATCCCGACATGACCTACTCTTTAAAGTGGTTGTAAACTTCTCCCCCACAACTTTATCCCATTTAAATCAGCATAAAAAACCATATTGAACACTGCTTGTAGATGTCTCCTTACTTGCCCAGTGTTGTAATCTGTCCTTTTCTTTATAATGACGTCATTAGTACATGCTCCGTTCTCCCCTGATTTACGGCACACTCTCTGTGTGCTTATCTGTCCATAGATAAGGATGCCGTGACTCTAATTTACATAACCTGCAGCACAACACTCCGCTTGGACAACATGTTACTTTGGTACACCAGGGGATCTGCCATAGGTTGAGCTTTGTAGCCCTGGACTGCACCCCCCCCAGCCCACACGGAAGGGACTTTGACAAGGCCCTTCTTGGATCTCGGACTTGAATGCCACTGAGGCACCTGGCTTGAACGGGACCATGAATTTTAAACCCTTTCTTCCAGGCTTCACCTCTGGGGGATTGGACAGGGACCTGTTATGAGTCCTTGAAGGCCCTTTCCTTCTTTATCATCTATGTCCCTTGGTCCTATACTATAACTTGTTGGCTTCCTTTTCCCCCTTTACTCCCCCTTCTTTTCCTTCTTCTCTAGTGGGCTATCACTGCCTTTACCATGTTGATATTTTATATGCTTTTGAGCTTTATTTTGGTGTCCCCCCCCCCTTTTTTTGTAATTGCCTTTGCCTGATGTAAATGTGTATGCATTGCTGTCCCCATAGTATGGTTGGATGTAATCGGTTACCCAAGGCTGTTTGTCCAACAGCGGAACTTTGTTTTATCTTATTTTTCAAGGCTCTACTTCTACTCTTAATGATTTACACACTCCTTTTTCATAGCCTGTTACGCCAGCGTCATTTACAGACTGGTGTTCTGCTTTTTACATATATGGGAGTAATAGGTGTATCTTACACACCTGACTGCTGGACTTGGCCACTCCACGGCGCACGCGGGCCCCTCAGCTGGCACTCAGCTAGTGGGGCTGTATGGCTGTCTCCTGTGACATCAGTTCTGACGCACCCCACCCATTCCATCAGCCGGATCTGGGGAGACGTTCTGCCAGGCTCCCACTGGTACAAGCAATAGCATCTGTAGTTGCGGCTCAGACTAATGTCATTTGTGTGGCCGGTCAACGCTCTCCCCCCATTTTGAATCTTTTCTTCTTTTGGGTCCAATACCAGCCTGGACTTTAAGTGTCTTCTGCTGGGTCCCCACCTGTGGGTGAGGGGTTCCGACTCTGGCAGCCATTCCCCGCTTGAACCCCTATGGGCTCAAAGTGGTGATTTCTTGAATTCCCTGAGGAAGCCAATGGTTTGGCAAAACATATTGGGACACTTTCCTTACACCGTATGACATCACCACAAATGCTATATACTGCCATTGTATCAATATTTTTTGGACCCGTTTTAATATGTCTGTACAAAGAATATTTTTTTAATAAGAAAGTAATAAAATTTTGTGATTTTACACAATCCATGTAAATTGATTTCTTTGTCTGCTGGCACCAACACAGTTCCAACTGGGAACCCCAACTCCTCTTTTCCTGTATGAATTACAGGATGAGGTGTGTCTCAAATAGTGTCCTATGGGAACCATAATCTTTAACTTTCTCTACAAAGTTTACCAGCCAGGGAAAAGAAAAACCGAGCAAATATATCACGTTAATCTCTTGAAACCTTGGAAGGACAGAGAGAAGAGAGACTTTACTGGCAATGCCAACCCCCCAAAAGGACATGGCCCTCGTGACTCCTGAAGTACCCATAACTGAAACCTTGCCAGTGGCCTAATAGAAAGACGTTAAAGAATTTGTGAATAAGAATAGAGACTTTTTCTCTCACCTGCCCGGACTGACCACAGTTATACAGCATGACATAATTACGGAACCAGGTGTCCGCGTAAACGTAAAGCCCTATAGAATACCCAAGGCCAGGCACAAAGCAGTTGCAAATGAAGTAAAGAACATATTTTAGAGCTGGACATGATAGAGGAGTCCCACAGTGACCAGCCCAGTCCCATAGTATTGGTACCAAAACGATAAGGTTTTGTAATGATTTCCGAAAGTTAAACAGCGTGTCCAAATTCCATACGTACCCAATACCTTGGGTCGATAAGCTTGTTGACAGATTGGGTAGTGCCTGGCAGATAACTACGTTAGACCTGACTAAAGGTTATTGGCAGATACCCCTAACGGAGTCGGCAAAAGAGAAAACTGCGTTTTCTACCCCCGGGGAGTCCTTCCAGTATATCAGATGCCTTTTGGCTTGCATGGTGCTCCTGCTTCGTTCCAGAAAATGACGGATAAGTCCTTAAGACCACATCGTCAATACGCAGTAGCTTATTTAGATGATGTAGTCATCCACAGCCCAGATTGGGAATCCCATTTGCCCCGGGTAAAAGCAGTAGTTGATTCCCTTAGGAAGGCAGGATTCACAGCCGACCCCAGAAAGTGTGCCATAGGCTTGGAGAAGGCCAAATACCATGGCTACATTATTGGTCGGGGGCTGATCAAACCTCAGATCAGTATAATTGAGGCAGTTCAAAAGTGGCCCCAACCTATAAAGAAAAAGCTAATGCATGCATTTCTTGGGATCACAGGATACTACAGGCGTTTTATTCTCAATTTTGCCACCATTGCAGCCCCACTGACAAATCTGACAAAGGGTAAAGGGTCCATCATGATCAAGTGGAATCTGGAAGCAGAGAAGGCAAATGTTGAAGCAAGCCCTTTGTGCACAACCTGTGCTTGTGACCCTATATTTCACAAAGGAATTTGTGATACATGCGGACGCCTCTGATGTGCGACTGGGTGCTGTACTGTCCCAGGTCAGAGACAGGGAGGAGCACCCAGTGGTCTAGCTTAGCAGAAAACTCAACAGGCATGAGAAAAACTATGCCATTGTTGAGAAGGAATGTTTAGCCATTAAATGGGCCTTAGATCCCCTGAAATATTACCTATTGGGGAGACCATTCAAATTTGTCACTGATCATTCCCCTCTTAAAGTGGTTGTAAAGCCGCCCCCACCCACCCCCCCAAAAAAAAAAACCTGCAAAGCAAAGGCATAATGAGCTAGTATGCAGCGCATACTAGCTGATTATGAAATACTTGCCTTGGAACAAAGCTGTTGCAGCGGTCTCGGTACACCGCTGTGACCGGCGACATCCTTCTTCTGGGTCTGCGGCTCCGTCCAATCACAACTCGGGCTCCAGCAATGGGATTGGTGGAGCCGCGCTGACGTCACTCCCGTGCATGCGCACGGGAGCCATCATTTACAGCACAAATACAGAAGAAACGGCACCCTGGGCTACCCCGGGTGCCGATTCTTCAGTGCGCATGTGCCGATGACGTCGGCACATGCAGATACAGGGGATATCTCCTGAGCCGTACAGGTTTAGGAGATATTTCCTGAACCTACAGGTAAGCCTTATTGTAGGCTTACTTGTAGTTTGAAGTGGTTGTCATGACTTGACAACCACTTTAAGTGGATGTGTGATAACAGTCGGGTGACAAGGTGGTTCCTCGCTTTGCAAGCATTCAAGTTCAAAGTGGAGCATAGAGTAGGGAAACTCCAGAATAATGCAGATGCCCTTTCCCAGGTCCACTGTCTGGTTGGGACAGTTGCTCAGCCTCAGGGGCTAGAGCAGAGGGGGGGATATGTGACGTTATGCGAGGCGAGGTGATCGATGAACGCTATGTGTCACTTCGCATGCGTTCATTTGGAGTGGACTAAGGTGGAATCTGTTCCGGGTTTTTCCAACCACCTTGGCAGGGTTGGTTCCGTACCAGATTCTGTGGTCCACTGGAGTCCACCATCAGGTGGTTTAAATAACCAGGAAGAGAGGAAAGTTTTGCTCTGGCCTAGGACACAGGAGCCATAAGCCTGAGAGAGCTGACGTATGGTAGTTTTCTCATGGACTGAGACAAAAAGGTTTGCACTGTCTATGATTTGTGGTTGTCTGGGAGAAGCCCTACACCATTCAGTTGGGAAAACTGAAATGTTTGGTTAGTGCCTGGATGGCGAGGATTTATTTTCTGTTTTGTTTTATTTGATTTCTACATGCAACCTTTTAAATAAACCTGGCTATAAGTCAGAGATTAAGGAAACCTGCAATTTGGACTGCCTTTTTCCAGCGAAGGTGATCTCCATTGAGCTAACCCCCCCACCCCTGCCATTCACAAGTGGAGGAGAATGCCCCCTATTTCATATACTGGTCTAACTGCACAAATACATGGAAAGTGAGTAAACTGAATTCACATACATATAGTTACACTTATCGTGCCCCCCTGTCTGTTTATGTGTCCTGTGCACATGAAGTTCTTGGCAAATATGACCCATTTGTAGGGCATTACCGTATCATGATATGCAATCAACCACCCATATTATTTTAAGTGATGTTTTTAACTGTTGTTACTATGCAAATATAAGATCTGCAATATATGTGAGTTAATTTGGACATATGTCTCTCATGTCATGTTACATATTTCTGTAAAAGAAGGGGTTAACTCCTGCCCATGCGGTGGGGGGAGCTTCCCCCATTTGACAGAAGCCATACCATTTGGTTAAATAAGTGGTGATGCAAGGCACAGTTCCTTTGGCATTGAGGAAAAGGGAAGCCCCTCAAAATTTGTTAGCCTGTTGGATTCTTATTGTTGGCGTGATGAGATGAGATATGATGTATCGGGAGCTTGAAGATGCTGCTGTATTATGACAAGCTTTGATAAATCTGTTGGTTTGTGAGTATATTATTTACCACATTTTTAACAATAAAATACATGTTTTGTATTGTGTGAGTGAGCACACAACAGATGTGTGAAACACGTCCACCGTGCCCTTAGCGATGCTCTTGTTGGTGGTGTCTTGTCTATTTTGGACATTGCAAATAAAAGGACTCCAGTATGTTGATGTGCAGCCATTTCTTTTTCCGCAATGAAAAAAGAAGCTTGGGAAGCAGCAAAAGAGAAGAAAAGGATGGCAGGCTCCCCCAATATTTAATTAGCAGCATCTGCAGCGGGGGGCTTGGTAGCTACTGCTATCTGTCAAAAAGCCCCTGCAACACTGAATGAATATATAGAGAACATACTGGCTTCAGGGCAACCCAGCAGCTCTGGCCATTTGTCAATCCTAATGGCCCCTTAGTCGAGGGGGTCATCCATTTGAAAGGTCTCTACAGTACATCCATTCTGCCCCAGGACAATCAGCCACCATGTGATGCAGCTGCTGCCAATAGTTGCTTGCAGCAGATAGGCCTGGGGACTGGAATTTTTTTTAAAGACATCACTCAGGCAGCCAACATCACTGCTGCTCCTTTTTTCACTGACAGAAGGTTTAAAGACACATTGTCCATGAGATGTTATTCTGCCAGTCTCTGAAAATGAGTTACACAGGTTCTTTTGTAGTACATTATAAATGTGTCATACTCTACTCCCGCTGAAAGTACAGAATGATCTCTGTGACTTATGACAAATGTAAAACTTCAGGATGCTTTCAGGGGTCTGGCTATCACCAATAAGGGGGAGATGGAGAGTTATAGGGTGTCAGTCAGTACTCAAAAGTGAGGGGAAGATATAGGGGTTGGGAAATGTATGTGTGGAGTGGTAGGGTCATGGGGCTGGGACCCTACTCACGCTTAGCACCAGTGCCCAGGGGTGTCAACCAACACAACCCCCATGTGACTTTGCCTGTAGCACCAACAAAAGTAAGGTTTTAGGCCAGGAAAAACCTTGCTAAGCTCTGTGTAGTGGAGATCTTACAGCACCCCTGGTTTGTAGTAGAACTCAGTGAGTGATTACTTGTATCTAATTAAAGCATCTTTGGATGAACTGAACAAGCATAATCATTTCCCTTGCACTGAACTATGGCAAAATGTCAACAAACCCTGAAAGAAAGAAATCTGCTCACATTAATCATGTAATGAATATCTTGCCTTACCTTAGCTAACCTATTTCTAAAAAGCATTTTGAGTCCAAAAATGCATAATTTCTCATCAGTCACAACTTTGCTTAAAGTACAATTCAAGCCAAGATCTTTTCTGTTTTGTATATAGTGAGGAAAGTTTGAAGCTCCTGTTTAGTGTTTATTGCTGTCTGCCCGGATAACATTTCCCCTAAATTCCTGTCCCAATGACAAGATAGGAAGTGGAAATAAATCTAACCAAAGTGAGGTAAAACCTTACATTTGACAGGTGAGAAGCTGCAGCAGGATTAGAGCGGGCAGAACCAAGCCTTAAAATTTACTAAGTGTGCCTTTCCCTTGTTATGGTTCCGTTGTCTGATCAACTCTGCAAATTTATGTTTAACCTTTTTTGTGACATTTGGACATAGATGCCTAGTTGCCCAGACCAAATTAAAATATGTTCATATGCAGGGCCGTCTTTAATATTGATTGGACCCTGGGCAAATATTTTCTTGGCCCCCCCCCCCCACCATGCAATTTTACTCTCTACCTGCTCTGAGACATACAATAAATAGCAACTAGACTCAAAATCAATTTACTCAATCAGATCAGCAGTGATTTTGATTGGTTGCCAGAGGTCACAGCATATCATTGGCGCTTACTGTCTGGTTGCTAGAGGTTACAGCACACATTACTGCTCACTGATTAGTTGCTAGAGGTTACAGCACATGCTTTCTACTTGTTTGGTTGCTAGAGATTACTGTACATCAATACTGATCACTCATTGGTTGCTAGAGGTTACTGCACATCATTACTGCCTGCACACCATGGATTGGGGAGCACAAAGTCGCTTTCCTGACACCACAGAAATGTGCTGCCCTTTAGCAGATACACAGCAGTGCCATCAATTATCAATGACACCCTCATGCATCTGCTGACATGTGCTGTGGACTTTCAAGCATGCCTTTGTCTCCCCAGTGGGCAGCATCCAGTATAGGTGATGGTGAATATGACCTCAGGGGGGCATGATATACATATGAATGCCACCTTTGTTTACATATCAGTGCAGCTGGCCGCCACTATTTACATATGAATGCTGCCGCTATTTACATATCAATGCTGGTTATGTACATGTAAACATAGGGTGTGTCATCCGTACACAACAATAGGGCAGAGTTGGGCAGCTTTAGTAGCAGCACTTAGATATCGGGACACAGCACAGGTCTAAAACTTCAAGGGACAAGGGAATTTAAACCAGGATAGTTGGCAAGTATGAGGCAGCTGCTTTGGGCCCCACAACAATGACAGGGCCCAGGGCAGCTTCCCCTTTTGCCCTGCCTTAAAGACGGCCCTGTTCATATGCGTCAGTTAACACAACTATAATTTTATGACTATGCTGTCTACCTAATTGTATCCCTGTTTTTAATTGTATATAAAGACAAACCTTTGTCTGGGTTGGAATAAGTGCAGAAAGGGTTAGACCTTCTGAGAGGTTTAATTTATTTTATTTAGTTTCAATTTAATGACTGTTTTCATGTTAGAACGTTTTGATATTATGCACTATATGGTCTATGTGCTTAGGATTCTCAGCATATAGGGGCATTAATGGAGAGCAGAACTAGAACCTTCAGGGCCTCGGTGCAAGAAATTATAAAGGGCCGGGCCCTTTACTCCTATCGCGGGTCTCTTTATTACTGTCCTGCAGCGGGACCCTTTCACAAGTTCTGCAGCGGTCCCCCTTTCTGTCATCTTCAGGCCTTCCTTATGGGTAAAATGCCAGGGCCCGGTCGCAAATGCAACCTTTGCAATCCTGATAGTTCCCTCACTGGTGTCAGTAGTTTTTAATATTTATGTAAATGTTATTATGTGTTACCATTTCATTTTATTTATTTTACAATTTTGTATTTATTATTTTTTACCATTTTTTTGGAGCGCTTTTGGGGGGCTTTGATGAGATATCAAGGGTCTAAACAAACCTCAGCCCTCAATCTCCATCTGTTTAGCCTCAGCTGCACAGAATGAATGGACAGGAATAGTTGTGTACCGAGCCTCCCATTCATTCAGAAATGGAAGTATAGTAAAAACCGTTTACTATGCTTCAGTTATGAATGAACCAATTGGTACCAATCACTGGGTCTGTCCATTCAGAAAAGAAAGGAGCCGGTAAATGGTAAATTTACTGACCCATTCCCATCTCTCCATCATGACACATCTTCTACAGCAGCTGGCAGGAGAGAGGAGGGGTAAGACAGCAACTTTGTGGGGGGACCAGGGAAGCACACAGTGACCCTGGGAACAGCAAAAGACAAGTAAAATGGAAAGGAGGGGTGACGGGGCAGCATATAGAGGAACCAATCTCCTGCATTAGGAGGAAATTGGGGGAGATTGGTTCCTCTAAATACCGCCCCCGCCATCCCTCATATCCAGGTGTACAAGGGAGGCACACGGGCCCCCTGGAGCATTGCAATTGCAACCCCTGTAGTTACACCCCTGATGGGGAGTAAAAAAACTCCAGTACTATAGAGGCTTTCAATAGAAGGCAAGAGGTAATTGTATCATCCAAGGGGTCAAGTGTATACAAAGGGTGCCCTTACTCTGGAGTGACTAAGGTACTACAATATCCAGGCGTGCTTGGGATCGTCCTACTGTGACCAGGATGTAAAGTGACATGAAATCTTGCAACAATTAAAAGCTGTTCTAATTAAATGCTTTATTTGTTTTCTAGCAAGAAAATATACAATATATTTTATTTTAAATTGTAGACAAAAAAAGAGGAATATATATATACATAAACTGTACATATGCACACATACACAATACTGAATCCAGAGGAAAAGAAAATCTCCAACTGAGGCCAGTGTTATTGATGTGAGCTAAATTTTCTTTCCTTAATTGAAGCCAAATGTTGCACAGGTTGCATGCCGGGAACTCTGGCAGCCTCTCTGCCATACACTGAAACTTTCTGAAAGGCATCTTATATCAGGCACATTACTGAACCTCCCTGCAGACATTTCCTTTGGAAACAGACGTTTCTCTCTCCTTTTTCTTCAGCTTCCACAGCTCGGGATTTTCTGTTTGCAGTCTGAGAGCCTTCACTGACACATACGCAGAAACTTCTTGATAGTAAAAATTACTTCGCTAATGTGTAATAAAATGACTTTAAGCAAAGACGCATACACAGTCACTTCCGAGAGTCTGACGTTTGTCTTTTAGGGCTCGACACCTT
>BLSH010248096.1:1662045-1675150 GCA_018402905.1 Glandirana rugosa | reverse complement strand
CCCCTTCCCATTTTTTTACTCGATTTTAATTTATTTTCCCTATCCCCATTTATTTGTAGGGCACTTGCCCTAGTTTGAAGATGATTTTAGAACAGTTATATGGTTTCTACCGTTAATTAATACTTTTCAGACACAGTTTGAAGATGATCCACATTCACCTTCATTTTTGCTTTTTTTATGTTTTTATTTTTTTTTTTAAATATTTAAAGTTATTTCCCTGTCCCCATTTTTTTTGTAGGGCACTTGCCCTACCCTTACCCCCATTTTACTTCCTTTTGCAGCCCTCTGGGGCTTTCCAGGACTTTGCTACAGCCATTTTTGTGCCTAAAAGTTCGGGTCCCCATTGATTTCAATGGGGTTCGTTGTCCGTGCGATCGTTCGGGTTCCGTCCGGACCCGGACTTTGTCCCGAAGTTCGGACGGACCAGCAGAACCCGAACTTCCAGGTGTTCGCTCAACTCTAGTCCTGACGTGTTCAGACCTCAAGTAATAGAAAGAGATAGGCCGTCAGTACATCATGATTGATCAATTGTCATATACAGTATATACAGTTGTATGCAAACGTTTAGGAACCCCTGACAATTTCCATGATTGTCATTTATAAATATTTGGGTGTTTGGATCAGCAATTTCATTTTGATCTATCAAATAACTGAAGGAAGGACACAGTAATATTTCAGTAGTGAAATGAGGTTTATTGGATTAACAGAAAATGTGCAATATGCATCAAAACGAAATTACACAGGTGCATAAATTTGGGCACCCCAACAGAAAAATCACATCAATATTTAGTAGAGCCTCCTTTAGCAGAAATAACAGCCTCTAGACCAGTGGTTCTCAACTCCGGTCCTCAGGACCCACCAAAAGGACAGATTTTAAGTATTACCTTGGGGAGATGCAGACTAGAATACTGCAGTCACTGAGCAGCAAATGATATCACCTGTCATGTATTTTAGTTATCCTACAAACCTGGCCTGTTAGTGGGTCCCGAAGACAGGAGGTGAGAACCACTGCTCTAGACGCTTCCTATAGCCTGTAATGAGTGTCTAGATTCTGGATGAATGTATTTTGGACCATTCCTCCTTACAAAACATCTCCAGTTCAGTTAGGTTTGATAGTTGCCGAGCATGGACAGCCCACTTCAAATCACCCCACAGATGTTCAATGATATTCAGGTCTGGGGACTGGGATGGCCATTCCAGAACATTGTACTTGTTCCTATGCATAAATGCCCGAGTAGATTTTGAGCAGTGTTTTGGGTCGTTGTCTTGTTGAAATATCCAGCCCCGGCGTAACTTCAACTTTGTGACTGACTCCTCAACATTATTCTCAAGAATCTGCTGATATTGAGTGGAATCCATGCGGCCCTCAACTTTAACCAGATTCCCAGTACCGGCACTGGCCACACAGCCCCACAGCATGATGGAACCTCCACCAAATTTTACTGTGGGTAGGGTTTTTCTTGGAACGTTGTGTTCTTTTGCCACCATGCATAACGCCCCTTGTTATAAGCAAATAATTCAATCTTTGTTTCATCACTCCAGAGCACCTTATTCCAAAATGAAGCTGGCTTCTGAAAATGTGCGTTTGCATACCTCAACAGTCTCAATTTGTGGCGTGTGTGCAGAAAAGGTTTCTTTCGCATCACTCTCTCATACAGCTTCTCCTTGTGCAAAGTGCACTGAATTGTTGAACGATGCACAGTGACACCATCTGCAGCAAGCTGATGTTAGAGGTCTTTGGAGGTGGTCTGTGGGCTGTTTTTGACCGTTCTCACCATCCTTCACCTTTGCCTCTCCAATATTTTATGTGGCCTGCCACTTCTGGCCTTAACAAGAACTGTGCCTGTGGTCTTCCATTTCCTCACTATGTTCCTCACAGTGGACACTGACAGCTTATATCTCTGCGATAACTTTTTGTAGCCTTCCCCTAAACCATAATGTAGAACAATCTTTGTTTTCAGGTCATTTGAGAGTTGTTTTGAGGCCCCCATGTTGCCACTCTTCAAAAGAGAGTCAAAGAGAACAACAACTTGCAATTGACCACCTTAAATGCCTTTTCTCATGATTGGATGCACCTGTCTATGACGTTCAAGGCTTAATGAGCTCACCAAACCAATTGTGTGTTCCAATTAATCAGTGCTAAGTAGTTACAGGTATTCAAATCAAGAAAATGACAAGGGTGCTCAAATTTATGCACCTGTCTAATTTCGTTTTGATGCATATTGCACATTTTCTATTAGTCCAATAAACCTCATTTCACTACTGAAATATTACTGTATCCTTCAGTTATTTGATAGATCAAAATTAAATTGCTGATCCAAACACCCAAATATTTATAAATGACAATCATGGAAATTGTCAGGGGTTCCTAAACTTTTGCATACAACTGTACTGTATATATATATATATATATATATATATATATATATATATATATATAGTGACATTATGAAAGGCGAGGTGATCGATGGACGTTATGTTTCACCTCACATGCGTTCATTTGCAAGAAACCAAGGTGGAATTCGGTCCGGGTTTTACCAGCCATCTTGGCAGGGTTGGTTACAGACGGGATTTTGCGGTCCCCTTGTGTCCACCAACAGGTGGTATAAACAGGAGTAGAGCAAAGGTTTGCTCTGGCCTGGGATTCAGGAAGTAAGGATGGGCTTGAGCTTGTTCGGAACCAGGAAGGGGACCCTGCACTGCACTAATCACAGGGAGTGAGACATTCCCTGATCGCTGCAGCCATGCATCAGGGAAATGTCTCACTGCCTGTGATTAGTGCAGTGCAGGGTTCACTTCCTGGCGGGCTTGGGCACGTTTGGTTCTGAACAAGCCCGAGACCATCCTTATCAGGAAGCCATTAAACCTGAGAGAGCTGCTGAACTGAAGTTTGCTTTATGACTGAAACAAAAGGTTTGCATTGTCTTTGTTTTATGAGAGACTGGGAGAATCAGTTAGGAAAACTGGAAGTGTTTAGTAAGAGCCTGGATGGCAAGGATTTATTTTCTGTTTTGTTTGATTTTCATGCAACCTTTTAAAATAAAACTGGCTACAACTCAGCTTTTAAGAAAACCTGCCGTTTTGACTACCCTTTTCCAGGGAAAGTGATCCCTATTGAGCTAACCCCCCCACAATAACCCCCCATGATATATATATATATATATATATATATATATATATATACATATATATATTAAGGATGGACCAAACATCCCCCAGTTCGGTTTGCACCAGAACTTGCGGACAGGCAAAAAAAATTGTGCGAACACGCGAACCCTATTAGTCAATGCGACACGAATATGAAAAATCAAAAGTACTCATTTTACAGGTTTATATGCAAGTTATTGCCATAAAAAGTGTATGGGGACCTGGGTCCTGCCCTAGGGGATATGCATCAATGCAAAAAATATTTTTTAAATCGATTGTTTTTTTAGGAGCAGTGATTTTAATAATGCTTAAAGTGAAACAATAATGATGAAATATTCCTTTAAATATCGTGCCTGGGGGGTCCCCTTAGTATGCCTGTAAAGTGGCGCAATTGTGTGATGTTTAGAACAGTGCCACCGCAAACTGACATTTGTAAAGGAAAAATTGTAATTTAAAATGGCTCGCGGCTGTAATGTATTGCCGGTTCCCAGCAATATAGATAAAAATCATTGAAAAAAATTGCGTGGGGGTCCCCCCTAGTTCATACCAGGCCCATCGGGTCTGGTATGGATTTTAAGGGGAACCCCGCGGCAAAATGTAAAAAATGGCATGGGGTCCCCCCAAAGTCTGTACCAGGCTCTTATCCGAGCACCCAGCCTAGCAGGGCAGGACCAGGCCACATGCTCTCAACATGAGGAGGGTGCTTTTGGGTCCCCCCAAAGCACCTTGTCCCCATGTTGATGAGGAGAAAGGGCCTCATCCCCACAACCACAACCCTTGCCAGTGGGCAGGGGGTCTGTGGGCAGGGGGCTTATCGGAATCTGCAAGCCCCCTTTAATAAGGGGGCCCCCATATCCCAGCCCCGCCTATGTGAATGAGTATGGGGTACATTGTACCCCTACTAACTCACCAAAAAAGTGTCAAAAAAGAAAAAACACAGGAGACAATTAGGGACAAGTCCTTTACTAAGAAAGAAAAAAAAAATGTCCCCCGTTGTAATCCATCGTCGTCAATCACAATTTTTTTCAGGTTGTCTGCCCCGTGATTGATGATCGATTACAATGGGGAACACTTTTTTTTTTAATAAAGGACTTGTCCCTAATTGTTTCCTGTGTTGTTTCTCTTCTTTGACATTTTTGGTGAATTAGTAGGGGTACAATGTACCTCATACTCATTCACATGTGGGGATCGGGATCTGGGAGCCCCCTTATTAAAGGGGGCTTCCAGATTCCGATAAGCAACCCTCCAGCAAGGGTTATGTGGATGAGGCCCTTCTCCCCATAAACATGGGGACAAGGTGCTTTGGGGGGACCCCAAAGCACCCTCCCCATGTTGAGGACATGTGGCCTGGTATGGTTCGGAGGGGGGGGGGGGCGCTCGCTCATCCCCCCTCCTGCCTTACCAGGCTGCATGCTCAGATAAGGGTCTGGTATGGATTTTGAGCGAACCCCCAAGTCATTTTTGAAAAAAATTGGCGCAGGGTTCCCCTTAAAATCCATACCAGACTTGACAGGCCTGGTACTGACTTTGGGGGGACCCCTATGCAATTGTTTCTTAATTTTGGTACATGGTTCCCCTTAAAATGCATACCAGACCTGGAGGGCCGGGTATAGATTTTTGGGGGCCCTATGCCAATTTTAAAAAAAAATTGGCGTGGAATCTATGCCAGACCCTTATCGGAGCACACACTGTATATAGTCTACACTGAATATTTTATTATATCTTTTCATGTGACAACACTGAAGAAATGACACTTTGCTACAATGTAAAGTAGTGAGTGTACAGCTTTTATAACAGTGTCAATTTACTGTCCCCTCAAAATAACTGAACACACAGCCATTAACGTCTAAACCTCTGGCAACAAAAGTGAGTACACCCCTAAGTGAAAATGTTCAAATTGGGCCCAATTAGCCATTTTCCCTCCCTGGTGTGAATGGGGAGCAGGTGCGTTAAATTCGGTGTTATCGCTCTCACTCTCTAATACCGCTCACTGGAAGTTCAACATGGCACCTCATGGCAAATAACTCTCTGAGGATCTGAAAAAATTAATTGTTGCTCTACATAAAGATGGCCTAGGCTATAAGAAGATTGCCAAGACCCTGAAACTGAGCTGCAGCACGGTGGCCAAGACCATACAGCAGTTTAACAGGACAGGTTCCACTCAGAAACAGGCCTCGCCATGGTCAACCAAAGAAGTTGAGTGTACATGCTCAGCATCATATCCAGAGGTTGTCTGGAATAGACGTATGAGTGCTGCCAGCATTGCTGCAGAGGTTGAAGGGGTGGGGGTTAGCCTGTCAGTGCTCAGACCATATGCTGCACACTGCATCAAATTGGTCTGCATGGCTGTCGTCCTAGAAGGAAGCCTCTTCTAAAGATGATGCACAAGAAAGCCTGCAAGCAGTTTGCTGAAGACAAGCAGACTAAGGACATGGATTACTGGAACCATGTCTGTGGTCTGATGAGACCAAGATAAAGTTATTTGGTTCAGATGGTGTCAAGCACATGTGGCGACAACCATGTGAGGAGTACAAAGACAAGTGTGTCTTGCCTACAGTCAAGAATGGTGGTGGGAGTGTCATGGTCTGGGGTTGCATGAGTGCTGCCGGCACTGGGGAGCTACAGTTCATTGATGGAACCATGAATTCCAACATATACTGTGACATACTTAAGCAGAGCATGATCCCCTCCCTTCAGAGACTGGTTTACAGGGCAGTATTCCAACATGATAGTGACCCCAAACACACCTCCAACACGACCACTACCTTGCTAAAGAAGCTGGGGGTAAAGGTGATGGGCTGGCCAAGCATGTCTCCAAACCTAAACTCTATTAAGCATCTGTGGGGCATCCTCAAATGGAAGGTGGAGGAGTGCAAAGTCTCTAATATCCACCTGCTCCGTGATTTCGTCATTGAGGAGTGCAAGAGGACTCCAGTGGCAACTTGTGAAGCTCTGGTGAACTCCATGCCCAAGAGAGTTAAGGCAGTGCTGGAAAATAATGGTGGCCACACAAAATATTGACACTTTGGGGCCAATTTGGACATTTTCACTTAGGGGTGTACTCACTTTTGTTGCCAGCGGTTTAGACATTAATGGCTGTATGTTGAGCTATTTTGAGGAGACAGCAAATTTACACTGTTATATAAACTGTACACTCACTACTTTACATTGTAGCAAAGTGTAATTTCTTCAGTGTTGTCACTTGAAGAGGTATAATAAAATATTTAAGAAATTGTGAGGGGTGTACCCAGATACTGTATTTATATATATATTTATATATATATATATATATATATATATATATATATATATATATTCTTACACTGCCTGCACTGACTCTATATAGTCTTTCTACACTGTGCCTAACCTCTCACTATCTCCGTTATTATACACTATATATGGCCACAGTGTAAGCGGCCTTATATAGTGTGGGGCGTGGACTTAGCCCCCTGAGCCATGATTGGCTAAAGCATGCAGGTCATGTGCATTCTTTGGCCAATCAGCTGGCGGCATTTCCCCGTGATCGCCCAGTGCATTATGGGGTGCTCCGCAGCGGGCGAACTTGCTGCGAGCGCCCCATAAAATTCGCTATTCGGTGAACTTATGTTCAACTAGAACATGGGGCCCATCCTTAATATACATATACATACCATAGTTTGTGGACTCTATAACTTTCACACATACTAAATAATATCTGTGCTGATTACATGCACTCTCCCAACAAGAAAAAAACGCTCTAGCAATACACACCAAACTGAGCATGTGCAGACTGACTCTACTAACTCTCTCTTATCTGGAGATGTTTTGGGGACAATGTAAGAAGGGGAAGATCTGTGCATACAGCATCAAACTGCTTTTTTTGCATGATGCCGAGGATTAACCCCTTAGGTTCCACATTGAGTATAACAAGCATGCTTTACTGCATATACAGACTGATTTTACTGTTGAAAATAGCAATGTTCGACTGGGATGTACATGCTCTATTATAACAGTTTTTTTTTTTAGGATATCTTAAGATACATGTATTGCTATTGAACCTCAAGGATTTGTAAACTGTTTCAAATACATATGACTGGCTGGTTATATTGTATGGAAATACTGCAGTGTATGGGTAAGTATTTTTTGTTGAACTTTGTTTATATGAAATATAAAACCTTTTTCATTTTTACTCATGCAAAATCATGAAAAAAAAATAGGACACAAAAAAAAAAAGATTTAGATTGGAATAGTGTCTATAAAGGGCATGTCATTTCCTTTATTATTTGTTATTCTTCAAATCTTCCTGTGTAACCGGAAATGTTGATTACCAGTTTTGTTGTTTTTGTAGTAGTTGTTGGTTTTTAGGAAGCTGCGGCTTGGCCAATCACCCTGATGTCCTGTTTTCTTGGAACAGACTAGCCATGGTCATGACAGTGTATGAAAAGTAGACATTAGCTAGTTTAGCCAGGAACCAGTTAAACTGCCAATGTGTTTTGGGACTTTGAGTAGAAACTAGCATACATATGAAATACAAACAAGGACTGGGAGAATATAATGTCCTAACTGCAGGCTTAACCTGGGATCCCAACATTTGTAATGCAATGCAGAAGTGGACGTTTTGGAAGACAGGAGATTTACAGTGAGGGAAAAAAGTATTTGATCCCCTGCTGATTTTGTACCTTTGCCCACTGACAAAGAAATGATCAGTCTATAATTTTAATGGTAGGTTTATTTTAACAGTGAGAGACAGAATAACAACAAAAAAAATTTAGAAACCCACATTTAAAAAAGTTATAAATTGTTTTGCATTTTAATGAGTGAAATAAGTATTTGACCCCTTTGCAAAAAATTACTTAGTACTTGGTGGCAAAACCCTTGGTCAGGCATTTCTAGTAGTTGGCCACCAGGTTTGCACACATCTCAGGAGGGATTTTGTCTCACTCCTCTTTGCAGATCCTCTCCAAGTCATTATGGTTTTGAGGCTGAGGTTTGGTAACTCGAATCTTCAGCTCCCTTCAAATGTTTTCTAAGGGATTAAGGTCTGAAGACCTAATCTTAATGTGCCTCTTCTTGAGCAACTTCTTTTTTGCCTTGGCCATGTGTTTTGGATCATTGTCATGCTGGGATACCCATCCATGACACATTTTCAATGCCCCGAGGGAAGAAGGTTCTCATCCAAGATTTGACGGTACATGGCCCCGTTAATTGTCTCTTTCATGCGGTGAAGTTGTCCTGTCCCCTTAGCAGAAAAGTACCCCCAAAGCATAATGTTTCCACCTCTGTGTTTGACGGTGGGGATTGTGTTCTTGGGGTCATAGGCAGCATTCCTCCTCTTCCAAACGTGGTGAATTGAGTTGATACCAAAGAGCTTGATTTTGGTTTCATCTGACCACAACACTTTCACCCAGTTCTCCTCTGAATCATTCAGATGTTCATTAGCAAGCTTCAGATGGGCCTGTACATGTGCTTTCTTGAGCCGGGGGACCTTGTCCTTCACAGCATTGTGTTACCAATTGTTTTCTTGGTGACTATGGTCCCAGCTACCTTGAGATCATTGACATGATTCTCCTGTGTAGTTCTGGGCTGATTCCTTACCGTTCTCATGATCATTGAAACTCTACAAGGTGAGATCCTGCTTGGAGCCCCAGAGAGAGAATTGAGAGAGTGACAGTTATTTAATGTTTCTTCCATTTGACAATAATCGCACCAACTGTTGTCACCTTCTCACCAAGCTGCTTGGTCTTGTAGCCCATTTCAGCCTTGTGTAGGTCTACAATCTTTTCCCTGACATCCTTGGACAGCTCTTTGGTCTTGGCCATGGTGTAGAAATTTGAATCTGATTGGTTGACTGCTTCTGTGGACAGGTGTCTTTTATACTGGTAACAAGCTGAGATTAGGAGCACTCCTTTTAAGAGAGTGCTCCTAATCTCAGCTTGTTACCTGTACACCTGGGAGCCAGAAATCTTACTGGTTTATAGGGGATCAAATACTTATTTCACTCATTAAAATGCATATCAATTTATAACTTTTTTGAAATGTGTTTTTCTGGATTTTTTTCTTGTTATTCTGTCTCTTACTGTTAAAATAAACCTACCATTAAAATTATAGACTGATCATTTCTTTTTCAGTAGGCAAACGTACAAAATCAGCAGGGATTAAATACTTTTTTCCCTCACTGTATATTTCATATTGATGTGTTGGAAATACATTTAAAGTATATAAGTACACTGACTGTGTCTTTAGCTTAAAGAGGAGCTCCGGTCGTATTTTGAAAATTAAGAATCAGCAGCTACAAAAACTGTACATGCTGACTTTTAATAAACAGACACGCACCTGTCCCAAGATCCAGCACTGTGATCACGTGAGCCGATTATTCCACCGATCATCGGTTCCTTAGGACCCCTTTCAAACTGAGGCAGTTTTCAGGTGCTTTAGCACTAAAAATAGCACCTGTAAAGTGCTGCAAACTGCCTCTCAATCCTCCCCAGTGTGAAAGCCTGAGTGCTTTCACACTGGAGCGGTGCGCTTGCAGGACGGGAAAAAAGTCCTGCAAGCAGCATCTTTGGGCGGTGCCGGAGCGGTGTATACACCGCCCCTAAACCACCCTGCCCATTGGAATGAATGGGCACCGCTTCTCAATCGCCGCAACATGGGCGCATTTAACCCCTTCTTGGGGGTTAAAAGTGCCCAGCTACTGCCCAAAAAGCCCCACCAAAGCACCGCTATAACAGTGGTAAAGCACCGCTAAAACGAGCGGTGCTTTACCGCAGGCGCCCTGTTTGCCCCAGTGTGAAAGTAGCCTAACTGTGGGAATCTGGCTGGGACAGCTTGCGGCATGAGCTGTGCTATGCGTGAAAGGTCCTGCAGGAGGAGAACTTCAGGCAAAACCAGGTACCCCCCCAAAAAAAAGCAATTATTGCAGAGAAGGTTGGGGGGGGGGGGCAGTGGAACTTCCCCTTTTGAGTGAAGTCCCGCTTTAAGCTGGCTATGCACCAGTACACTATACATTTCTTTTGAAATGAATGTAACTTTCTGAATAAAAATCACATACATTGATAAATATTTGTTAGTTTACTAAAAAATTTCCATCCTGCTCTCCGAATTTTCTCGTCACTGTGGTTGAAAAACAAATGTCGATTTGATCCCACCAATTATTAGGAAACTAAACGAATGCTCTTAAAACAAAAGAATTAAAAAAATGAAGTAGGGTTTTTTGCAAACAACTATTTATTGCTTTATATGTAAGAACGCACATCAAAATAGACACAAACATATGATTATAAAAGACCTTCTGAATATAAATATATGCATCCTCATTAATTCAAACCATATATATATATATATATATATATATATATATATATATATATATATATGTAGCCATGTGTTCCCTTGAGAGTGGCTTGTTGTAGCAGTGGTTCACCTGATAGCTGACCTCAATCACACCATATATCACACACCTGGAGACACTGACCAGACCAGCTCTTGTTTTTGTTGTTTTATTTGGGGGGAAATAACTTGGATGGGGATAAGGGGTAACTGTGGGATGCCCAAAGAATTATGGTACAAGGATTCCATAAACAAGCCTGTATATGCACACTTCACTGCAGACTCTCCCTCTGCAGGCTATTGCTCCTCTCAACTCTTCAGTATTTCACTTGCTGTCCGTTTCTCTTACAGTCCTCTCACTACACAGATCTCACAGCTTTACAATTTTTTGCTTCTCTAAAGCTCAGAACTTAGTTTCCAGCCTGAAAGGAAATTTATCAGGCTTCTCTATACCATTATCTTTACCGGGGTTAGCACGTGGTGAGGCCTACCCTGTTTCAGCAGGACCTCAGGAACACCCATTACAGGCCAGAGATCATGGGCCCCTGAATGTGCAGTAAAGTGCTTTATTGCTAACTGGGCCTTTGACAGACTACAACTCTCAGTCCATCCTCCTCCAGGTCCCATCGACCTGCTCTCTGGTAGTGACTCTCCTTTCCCTTGACTGGCTCCCAAGACTCCCACAGACTATCCACCATTCCTCTCCCAGCCTGCTCCAGCACTTTCTCTTCCAGTCCCAGGGACCTTCACTCACTGCAACGGTGGATACTTTAAAGTCTCTCTCCTGTAACACCTCCACTGTTCTTCTTTTCCTCCTGTGCCACTCCAGGAATCACTCTCCTTCCTGGTAGCACCCGAACTCCCAGGCCCCAAGGTCACTCTCCCCAGACTGGGGGCGACCCCCCCAGGTAGGGGCCTGCACCACAGCGCCTCCGATACATCTCCAGACTTCCACACAACACTACTCCTCCCAGATTGGGCTGACTCTGAGTATTTAAGGAGGCCTGCCCCCTGCCAAACCTGCTTGGGGATTGGTCAGGGCTCCTTAGAACACTCCAGATGGCTCCACCATCTGGAGTGTTCTAAGGAGTGCTCCACCTTAACAGATGAGGTGTGGTGACCTCATCTGTTAAGTCCACCCAATCCTCCCTGAGCTTCTCCTCCCAGCCCAGATCAAAAAATTCAGGCCTGCACATTACAATCAGGCCTGACTAAATTTACCTCTCCTAGCCAAAACCCAGCTAGAAAACGCACCTATACTATGGGGGTGCTATATATATATATATATATATATATATATATATATATATATATATATATATACAGTATCTCACAAAAGTGAGTACACCCCTCACATTTTTGTATATATTTTATTATATCTTTTCATGTGACAACACTGAAGAAATGACACTATGCTACAATGTAAAGCAGTGAGTGTGCAGCTTGTATAACAGTGTAAATTTGCTGTCTCCCCAAAATAACTTAAAACACAGCCATTAATGTCTAAACCACTGGCAACAAAAGTGAAAATGTCCAAATTGGCCCCAAAGTGTCGATATTTCAATATTTTGTGTGGCCACCATTATTTTCCAGCACTGCCTTAACCCCCTCTGGCATGGGATTCACCAGAGCTTCACAGGTTGCCACTGGAGTCCTCTTCCACTCCTCCATGACAACATCACGGAGCTGGTGGATGTTAGAGACCTTGTGCTTCTCCGCCTTCCATTTGAGGATGCCCCACAGATGCTCAATAGGGTTTAGGTCTGGAGACATGCTTGGCCAGTCCATCACCTTTACTCTCAGCTTCTTTAGCAAGGCAGTGTTCATCTTGGAGGTGTGTTTGGGGTCATTATCATGTTGGAATACTGCCATGCGGCCCTGTCTCTGAAGGGTGGGGATCATGCTCTGCTTCAGTATGTCACAGTACATGTTGGCATTCATGGTTTCCTCAATGAACTGTAGCTCCCCAGTGTCGGCAGCACTCATGCAGCCCCAGACCATGACACCCCCACCACCATGCTTGACTGCAGGCAAGACACACATGTCTTTG
The DNA here is from genome assembly GCA_018402905.1 of Glandirana rugosa. Taxonomy (NCBI): domain Eukaryota; kingdom Metazoa; phylum Chordata; class Amphibia; order Anura; family Ranidae; genus Glandirana; species Glandirana rugosa. The sequence continues at coordinate 1,662,645 of BLSH010248096.1, read as the reverse complement.
TACTCCTCACCTGGTTGCCACCACACACGCTTGACCCCATCTGAACCAAATAAATTTATCTTGGTCTTATCAGACCACAGGACATGGTTCCAGTAATCCAAGTCCTTAGTCTGCTTGTCTTCAGCAAACTGTTTGCGGGCTTTCTTGCGCATCATCTTTAGAAGAGGTTTCCTTCTGAGACGACAGCCATGCAGATCAATTTGATGCAGTGTGCGGCGTATGGTCTGAGCACTGACAGGCTGACCCCCCCACCCCTTCAACCTCTGCAGCAATGCTGGCAGCACTCATATGTCTATTTCCCAAAGACCTCCAACAGAAACCCTTTATCTGTATACTCACGACGGTCGTAACGACGTCTCCAACTTCCCCACCCCCCCAGTCGGACAGTCACGAGTCTGGTATGCGGCGTGTGACGTAGTTTAACTAGACGTACCGACAGCAGAGTCTTCCTTTGGAGAAGATTTCTACTACGCGTTCTTTCGGGCGTTTGTCAAACGACTTCTGTTCGTCTGATTCCTGAACCTAATGACCTTGGTACAGGACACCAGACTATTCTGGTTCTATTTAAATAAACCAAGTCTACCCCAGTTCGCACACACC
>BLSH010248096.1:1615679-1652616 GCA_018402905.1 Glandirana rugosa | reverse complement strand
CACTGCAATACGCTACACAGGTCTCGCATGGAGGCCCACTCGTTGGTGGTGAAGTGTTGCTGTTCTGCAGAGCGACTGACCCGTGTGTGCTGCAGCTGAAACTCCACTATTGCCTGCTGCTGCTCGCACAGTCTCTCCAGCATGTGCAAGGTGGAGTTCCACCTTGTGGGCACGTCGCATATGAGGCGGTGAGCGGGAAGGCTGAAGTTCCACTGCAGCGCAGACAGGCGAGCAGCAGTAGGGTGAGAACGCCGAAAGTGCGCACAGCCAGCCCGCACTTTATGCAGCAGAAAATTCTGTACCACCAAATTCAGCACATGCACCAGGCATGGGATGTGCGTCAAACCGGCTCGGCCCAGAGCCGCTATGAGATTTCGGCCATTGTCGCACACCACCAGGCCGGGCTTGAGACTCAGTGGCAACAACCACTCATTGGTCTGTTGTTCAATGTCATCCACAGCTCCTACGCAGTGTGGGGTTTATCCCCCAAACATATCAGTTTTAAAACAGCCTGCTGTCGTTTCCCCCTGGATGTGCTGATGTTGGTGGTGAAGGTGTTACACTGAGCGGATGAGTGGGTGGTCGAGGAGGAGGAAGCTCAGTAGGAGGAGTAGACAACAGGAGGCAAAGAGAAATGCCCTGCAATCCTCGGTGGTGGAAGGACATGCGCCAAATGGCTAGCCGGCTCAGGCCCAGCCGCCACTACATTTGCCCAGTGTGCAGTTAGCGTGATATAGCATCCCTGCCCGTGCTCACTGGTCCATGTATCAGTGGTTATGTGGACCTTGCCACAGATGGCGTTGCGCAGTGCACACTTGATCTTTTCCCCGACTTGTTTGAGCAGGGAAGGGATGGCTCACCTGGAAAAGTAGTGGCAGCTGGGAACCATGTACTGTGGGACAGCCACCGCCATCAGGTTTTTGAAACTGTCTGTGTCCACCAGACGGAATGACAGCATTTCAACGGCCAGGAATTTTGAAATGCTGGCATTCAGGGCCAGGGATCGCGGGTGGGTAGGGGGGTACTTCCTCTTTCTCTCCAGGGTTTGGGAGATGGACCGCTGTAAGCTTCCATGGGACCATGTGGAAATGCTTGGGGACGGTGGTGGACATGGCGTTGCTGTCATATCGTCTGTTTGCTGGGTGGCAGGTGACACTGTCACTGTAAAGGTGGGGGAAGAGGCCGAGGCAGCAGCAGAAGAGGAAGCAGGAGGAGGCCAAGACCTTTCTTGGATTTTGAGGTAATTATTCCAATGCAGCTTGTGTCTTGTATTTATATGATGCCTGGTCATGGGGGTTGTGCTCAGGTTGAGAACATTTATGCCCCGGCTCAGGCTATCATTGCACAGCTTGCAAACTACTTGTGTCTTGTCGTCAGCACATTGTCTGAAGAACTGCCAAGCGGGGGAACGCCTTTGAGCTGCCTTTGGTGTGCTAGGTCCCTGGGTGCGGTGGGTAATAGTAGGCCTACTGTCTAGGGGACGCTCGCTCCGCTTTTGCAACCTGCTTCCTCTTTTGCTGTGCTGGTACCTCTGTGCGACCACCACCTCTTCCTCCAAACCGCACAAGTCACTCGCATGACCCTCATTCCATGTGGGGTCTAGGACCTCATCATCCTCCACATTATCTTCCACCCACCCTTCACCACTGCCCTCCTTGTCAGTCTGCACACTCCTGTGTTTCGTCATCATCAGAGATGTGCTGCGCTGGTGTTTCCATGTCCTCATCCTGCAACATAAGTGGTTGGGCATCGGTGCACTCAATGTCTTCCACTTCTGGGGCAGTGCTATATGGATGGCCCACGGAAAGCACACCAGGAGAGTCATCAAAAAGCATAAGAGTCTCTTGCAGGACTTGGGGCTCAGACTGCTTGGCTAATTTACAAGGGGCTGAGGTGAAAGACAGATGGCCATGGGGTTCAGGTGCCAACTCTGAGCTTTCATCAAGGGACCGGGAGGGAGACAATGTGAAGGAACTGGAGGCATTGTCAGCCACCCAATCTACTATCGCACCAATCGTTGAGGGGCATTCTGGCCTACCATATACCGGTGAAGGTTCTGTTGCCTACCTGAGGAAGGTGTTTCCCTTGTGCGTGCAGCTGGCACACCTCAACCACGTCCTCTCCTTCCAACAGGAGGTTCATCAACAACACCAACACCAGCAGCACCAGCATCACCAGCAGCACCATGACCATGTCCCTTATTTGCTCTCTGTAGCCCTATGTAAGTATTTATTGATACCAATTAATACCTTTTTTTTTTTTTTGAAAACGTCAACGTAGCCTGACTTTTTATTTCAGTGCAAGAAATGCACCGCTGACACCAACAGCTGGAAGCTCTCCCTTTAGAACTAAGAGATGATTTTTGAACAATAATGTGTCATTAACAGCAACAGCTAGAACCTCTCCCTTTAGAACTAGGAGTTGATTTTTGTACAATAAATAATGTGTCACTTACAGCAACAGCTGGAACCTGGCCCTATAGGAGTAGGCAATGATTTTTGAACAATAATCTGTCCCTCTAAGCAGAAGCCTCTACCTAGTGCAGTCAGATCATTGTGTAATGCAGGGTTTTATCTCTAATTTCTCACTCAAAGCAGCAATATGTGAAATTTCAAATTACTCCCACAATCTGATTGTTGTGTACGATCCCACAATCTGATTGTTGTGTACGATCGTAGCGATCATTGTGTTAGGCAGGGTTTGATCTGCAATCTGTCACTCAAAGCAGCAGTATGTGAAATCTCAAATTACTACCACAATCTGATCGTTGTGTACGATCGAATCGATCGTTGTGTTAGGCAGGGTTTGATCTGCAATCTGTCACTGAAAGCAGCAGTATGTGAAATCTCGATTCTCAAATTTCTGCAATCTGTCCCTCAGAGCAACAGTAGTAGTAATCTCAGGATGCGGGATCAGATGTTAAAATGTCTACAATCTGTCCCTCACAAAAACGCTGGCAGATTCCTCTCCCTACACTATTCAGAGTCTCAGAGAGCATGTGACTGCAGCATCAAGTGACTCCAGCTTATATAGAGGCTGGGTCACATGATGCACTGGCCAATCACAGCCATGCCATTAGTAGGCAGGGCTGTGATGGCTTCTAAGGGCAAACCAGACTTTTTTTTAAAGTCCCGGACACCCAAATGTTCGGTACGGACCCGAACTTTACAGTTCGGGTTCGCTCAACTCTAGTTAGAAATAATCCACCTGGGTGTCAACTACACCAGGTTCACAACTTCCACTGTATACTTGGGCACATTATACTGCACATGACAACTTCATTACTTAATTTTTACACAGCTAATGATTGTTTGTGTTTGCAGTCCTTCTTTAAAACTTTGGGGTGAGTGTTTACATGTTTGATGTTATTACCAGTGTTTTATTGTTGGTTTTGTTTACTTTTGTATTTCTTTAGTCCTATAACTATAGCTCTGTTATATATGTTTAGTTAAAGTTTGACATTAGGTTTACAATACGCTGCTTATAAAGCCACATCTATTTTAAATGAATGTACCATCCCTACTTACATTCTTCATCTACAATGGTTTGCTGGACAAACAGTGAAAAAAGGTGTCCCTGGAAATGTTTTAAATATGTTGGCAACTATGCCCTGCCCACATGTGAGTAAGATGCAGCATGGTATGGCAGGTAGTAAATACACAATAGCAATGTATTGTAGGTCCAACACAATACAACTAGGCCAGATGGGTAGGCACAACCGTCTGGAGCTACTTATGAACAGTAACAGCGGTCTGTAGACTTGAAAGATGCTGGCCTGGCCAGTCCACATCCAAAGAGGAGGCTTCCTGAAGCAAGGTAGAAGTAATCCCTGCACTGTCCCTACTCCTCTGAAACCTTTCCCTACCTATAAGTACTGTCCCTACCAGACAGGGAACCTGTCTCTATACTAGACTATAAAGCATGCCAAACCCGGGCCTTAAATAGACTGTGTCTGAGCCAAGATGGCCACTGAAGTCACGTGGGGCACCTGCGTCCAATCGGACAGCTGTCTCCTTGTGACTGCAGGATATCATAGAGGAACCAAGTTCTTCACAACTTCCTTCCTCTTCTGCGTTGCCATTTCGGTTAAGACCTGCAGAGGGGAGTACAGACTGCACCTACCTACACACATGTCAAATTTTGACATGTGACTGTCCATGCAACTGTTGCATCTGCATTCCCTTCTATGGGTTACATTCACATAGCTCTGAGGTACATGCACATGCAGCAGACAGCGGCTCAGATTGGAGGACAGATGTGATCACCCATGTGAATGAACCCTAAACCTTATAAACTACCACTTGTGAGCATTACCACAGAATACGTGATTAAACCTTATAACATACATTTGGGGAGCAATAACATGTAGGGCTACCCCTGCAAGGGCCACTGGATATTTTAGTTATCTATTGCATGCACAGCCAGGCAACAGGAATTTTCCGACATTCACTCAGTAGTCCAAAACCAGTACAGGGTGCTTTGTTTTGTTTTAGGTTTATTAGGGGATAAACTTGCATAGGGTTGAGAAGATATAGGAAGCCCAGAGCTGTAGTTGAATGTAACTTGAGGACTTCAAACCAAAAATCACAGGGCTGTCCTCCTATAGGATAGATGGATCAGCTCGACTGGTAAGGAAAAGAGTTCAGAACACTGAATACAGGTGCTTTCATTGCGTGGAAAAATGCCAAGGCACCTGGCTTCTACCCCAAGCAAGAGGTGTAGGATAACTGTGCTGGCTTTAAGTGGTTCTAAGGTGTCTCTCTGTAGATAGCAGCACCTGGCTGCTTCTCCTCTATAGGCTCTGGGGTGTAGTGGTAGAAGCTGCTCACTCAGTAATTTGAAACATCCTGTAGATCATGTGGTGATTACTGAACAGGCCTCCTACTGAACAGGTTCCAATGGCTCCTAAGCCTAGCTGAGGCTGAAAGGGTGTGAGGCTTTCTCTGATGCTCTCTCTCTCGTCCTCTCAGTCTCTCTTTCACTCCTTCTTTCTGTGCCTAGGGGCAGAGCCCCCACCAGCGTAGGGATCCCCTCCAGGCAACTGGACCCTGGACTCTGCTCCCCACATGGTCAGGCTACATAATACGTATATGCTATCTCTTCACCTTCTGGGTCGTCTCCACCCAGGGATTGGAGGAGACTCCATAAATGTCCAGTCCTCATCTCTGCCCCTCTGCCTTCTAAGTTCTAGAACTCTCCAGCATTTCTGGAAGCCAGTGGGAGATGACAGAGACTCAGCCCTAGTAGCTCAGCCAACTAACTCTTAACAAATTAACCCTGGCTCTTTTGGTTACAAAAGGAGCCCAACTAAATGTACCTACTGTACACAGGGGGTGCTACAAACACAAAACTCATGACTAAACTTTATAACATACCTATAGTGATTGCAGGATTGCCAGGAAGAGAAGAACAGGACAAGAGATCAGAGTTGACAATGAGCAAAGAATGCTTGCAGGGGGCCACGTATGTACACACTGGGACCAGGAAGTGTACCCTGTCAAAAAATGGAAGGGGGGTAAGTGTAAATGGGAGTAGAGAAAAAATATTTACACTTACTCCCCTTCATCATTCTATTGCTTGCCAATTAACCAGTCATTTTATGTTATATGTTTGGCAGACTTATAATATGTCCTCATATCTCATTAGAATAATGTAACTGCATATAAACAAATTTCCCTGAAGAAGGAGTAGAAGTAAATTCTAACTCAGTATGTCTTGTTAATACAAATAAAAGTTACTTTATTTAAATCATGTATGTTTTTCATGCCTCTAAAGTCCCACCATTCTTCTGGGGAAACCATTCTGCTATATGGCGGGCAGAAGTGGTTAAACATGATAATATACCACTAACGAGCATTAACACAGAATCCATGATTAAATCTTATAACATACCTTTAGGGAGGGTTCACACCATTGCGAATTGGTTGCGGATTTCCCGCATCCAGTTCGCACTAGCAGGAGATTTTGACCGGCTCTCTATGGAGCCGGTTCACATATCTCCAGAGCGGGTCCGATGCGATTTGCACGAAAAAGATGTACATCTTTTGGTCCGTGTCAGGTCCGAATTCAGCCCAAAATTCGGGCTAAAATAGGACTAGGAACAGTGAATCAGGACGTACTGAACCCCTGCTGTGAGCCGCATACGACTCATATGTGAACCCAGCCTTAGAGTGAGCATTAGCACAAAATCCATGAATACACCTTCCACTACACAGCACTGACAGGCAGAACCCATAGTTACACCTTATAACATACCACTAGTGAGGTCATGGACATATAAGAAACGGTAGCAGAATATTACAGGCACAGATCATTATAGCTGTTATAATTGGCAGTCTGTCTATCAATTTGCACTTCAATCGGGGCAAGGTCACTAAGCATGATTGAAGAAAATCCTCCTATCTCATAGATTGACTTGTGTAACATACTTTCAACCTGTTGGAAATCGTATATTTTAGCAAGTGAACGTGAGCTTTATGCCTGCTTGTGCCAAGCAATATTTGTGAATCAAATAAGTCTAGACCTGCTCTTTTCAACCAGGATTCTGTGGAACCCTAGGATTCCTTCAGAGGTTGCTGGGGGTTCATTGCGCTGTGGCTTATAGGCCTCCCATTTAATGGTGCTGCCTAGTTCTGAGGCCAGTGCCACTTATCAAAGCCAGAGGCATGACACCAATGACCTTTTTAGCTGTCTGAAAAGGGTAGCATTTTGATTAAGGCTGTAAGGGTGTCATTTTTCCAATTGGCCACCAATGTAAGGGACATTTTTTCCACTAACCTCCAATTCATTTTTCTTAACAGGGGCTCCCTGAGACCAGAAAATTATTTCATGGGTTCCTGTGGAGTAAAAAGTTTGAGAAAGGCTGCTCTAGACCTTATTTTGTATGTTTGAATTCTGACTTTCTCTACTATTTGCTAAGAAAAGAATGTGTGAATTCTATGTAGAGAAAGAGACCAAATAATGTTTGCTGAGCTGTATGTGAAGACAACACCTTGTCTTTGCTACAGAATGTTTGTTGAGCAATTATAGACCATAGGCTATACTATGTCTCAAAATGTGTATATCTTACTACATACAGTATACCATAATTTTCCTCACTCTAAATTTGGAAACCGTTAAATATAGTCATATAAAATCAGTTATAGTTAAAGTGGTTGTAAATCTCAGACATGAAATATGAACACAGCATATCCCTATATCAGAGGCGGCTCTTTAATTAGGCAAATTAGTTGGTCGCCTAAGGCCTCACACTCACAGGGGCCTCGCAACTGCCTAATTTGACACTGACACGAGCACCGAGATAGAGAGTACTGACACCAGCACTTTAAAGCCCTTAATTATATGCAATTTATGAAGTTAATTTTTTTATCGCTTGAATTATTTTTCCCATTATGGGCATGAGTAGGGCCTCATGTATAGGTATTGCCTAAGGCCTCACAAAGCCTAGAGCCGCCTCTGCCCTATATAGTGTACATAGTGCGTCTCAATTAAAAGCACTCCGTGTCATTTCTGTCTCCTGCTTTGTTCTTCTATCAGCATGAATTACTTCTGACAGGTCTTCCTGACACCAAGAGAAAAAAGGTGACAGGGGAGGGAGCTCTAGCTGATTGACAGCCTCATCTCTATTCCCATGTGCTGTGTGAAGGGGGCGTGTCTCTTCCTTTCAATCAGCTCTTAGAGCTCTCCTCACTAAGTTCTGCAGAGTGTAATTTCCTGTTTTCTGACAGCTCAAACAAGCTTGCTGCACTTTGAACGGATGTAGAGAAGAGAAGACAGCAGATAAACCAGTATAAGTTACCTAGAAGGATTTGTTTCGTCTCTGTGTATCACCTGTGACTAATCACTTCACTGGATATATAGAAGGAAATTTAATGCTTGCACTTCACTATTTCTAAGTTATCACTGAGATTGTTTTGTACATTATGTGACACATCTAGACACTCTCAAAGACGGATTTACTAATGGGGTTGAGCGTGCTCACACACAAAACAAGTGAGTATTCACTACAATTATCCAATCTTGTAAATGAAATAAATAAACAAGAACCTACTTGTTACATAATGGGATAAATTAAGTGAATCTCCACTCTTTTTTGTGTGAACCTTCTGAAATACTTTAGTAAATGCTACCATGGAAGATTCTCAAACTATTTATTTTGGCAAGTGTTACAATTAACAAAGTTTCAGCCTTACTTTGCAAATGACTGGGTATTCAAGTAAACACAGTCTTGAAGTTTGAAATTTTACTTTCTGAAGAATCCCCACACATTTATTTTGTTAAATGCAGTGACATATTTACTATGCCCTGTAAGTAGGCACTGATCTGTCACAGATTTCAGAGAGCCTGCCTTCTGTACTACAGAGCTGCTGAGAGGAGGAGTTTAGAAGGTGGAGACAGTACAGGAACCACTGCTTGCAGGCTGCAAGGTACCATGGGATATATAGTCCTTAGCAGTGGCAGTTTCTGCTGTATAGTTTGGGGGGGGAGGGCGGCAAAAAAGCCATCCCATCGCCAAGCCCTCCCTTATTTGAAGCCAATTAGAGCCTCAGGCCGTAGTCATGTGCTTAAGAAAAAAAAACATTAACCAATTAAGGACCGAAAGGATCTACCTCCTTAAAGTGGTTGTAAACCTGTGACAACCATTTTAACCTACAGGTAAGCCTAGGTATGTGCCCTGCATATCTCCTAAACCTGCACGGTTCAGGAGATATACAGTGTTTTGCATGTGCCGACGTCACGTCGGCACATGCGCAGTGAAGAAACGGCCTCCGTGTCATTTCTCCACTGACCCTGTGCCGTGACTGGCGGCTCGTCACGCGACTCCGGCCAGTCACAGTGCTGGAGTCGCGACCCCAGAAGGAAGAGGGGCAGAAGATGGACGCGGCCTGGAGCAGGGACATCGCTGGACGCCACAGGCTTCATTTGCAGGTAAGTGGCACATACTAGGCTACTATGCAATGCATAGTAGCCCATTATGCTTCTACTTTACAGGGTTATATTGGGTTTACTTCCTCTTTAATAACCAGGCCATTTTTTGTGATACGGTACTGCGCCGTTTTTAACTGACAATTGCGCGGTCGTGCGACGTTGTACCCAAACAAAATTTATGTCCTTTTTTTCCCAGAAATAGAGCTTTCTTTTGGTAGTATTTGATCACCTCTGCGGTTTTTATTTTTTACACTATAAACAAATAAAATAAAAAAAAGTGTAAACTTTGAAAAAAAAAACAATATTTTTTACTTTTTGCTATAATAACTATCCCAAAAAATGTAAAAAAAACTAATTTTTTCATCAGTTTAGGCCAATATGTATTCTTCTACATATCTTTGGTAAAAAAAATTGCAATAAGCGTACATTGATTGGTTTGCGCAAAAGTAATCACGTCTACAAACTATGGGATAGATTTCTGGAAATGTATTTATTTATTTTTTTTTTACTGGTAATGGCGGCGATGTGCAATTTTTAGCGGGACTGCAACATTGCGGCAGACAAATCTGACCCCAAATTACATTTTTTTGGGGACCAGTGACATTAGTCTATACAGCGACTATGAAAATGCACTGATCAATGTATAAATGCCACTGGCAGGGAAGGGGTTAACACTAGAAGGCGATCAAGGGGTTAACTCTGTTCCCTTAACGTGTTCTATCTGTAGGGGGGATGGACTGCCAGTGACATGACAGAGATTGTTGTTCCCATTCACTGTGAACAGAAGATCTCTGACATGTTCCCTGTCAGAATGGGGATCCGCTTTGTTTACATAGGCAGATCCCCATTCTGCCTCTGTGTATAACGATCGCAGGTGGCCGGCGGGCTTCGAGTCTGAATACTCACATGCACAGACCGACATACCGGTACGTCGGTTCGTGCAGGAGAGCCGACCTGCCGCAGTAAAAGTTTACTGCGGCAGCTGGTCACCAAGTAGTTAAAATCTGTGTTCAGTGCCCTGCATGTAGATTAGGGGCCAGGCGCATGGATTAGAGGGGGCGGCGCCCCTGTACCCCTTATGGATGGGCTGCCACTGGTCCTTAGATATCAAAGGAAATCAAAAGAATGAGTGGAGAAAAAGCCACAAAGCATGCAAGGAAGTTGTGGAAAGAGATATTTGGCACACAGACAGAGCTCACAGCATAAAAGGAGATTTTTAAAGTAAGCTCATACTGAATTGTCATAAATAACTATTGTTTGTATTGTTATTACAATGCTGATATTATGAAATGAAACTGTATGCTGTGACTTTAAATCTTCTTTAAAGCGGAACTTCAACCAAAAGGGGAAGTTCCACTTAAAGGCCTCCTACCCCCCTCCTCTTTAGAACATGGCACTTTTTTTTAGGGGGGAGCGGGTATCTAGTTTGATACCCTAGGCGATTTGAGCGGAAGTATTACTTCCCCTCAGTCTTCTGGGACTCATCACAGATCCCAAAAGACTGCGGGACCCTTCACAATGCACAGCGCGGCTCAAGCAAGCACAGTGGGTACCCAGCTGTGAAGCTACAAGCTGTCACAGGTGGGTGCCCACAGTTGTGATGCCAGCACCAGGGACAGAAGACAGATGGAAAGAACAGCTCGGGTGAGCACATCGCTAGTTCCTGGGACAGGTAAGTATCTGTTTATTAAAAGTCAGCAGCTACAGTTTTTGTAGCTGCTGACTTTTTAATAAACACAAATATGACTGGAGCTCCTCTTTAACTACTTGAGGGCCGGAAGGATTTCCCACATTAGGACCAGAGCACTTTTTGCGATTCGACACTGCATCGCTTTAACTGACAATTGCGCGGTCATGCAATGTTGTACCCAAACTAGATTTGCGTCCTTTTTTTCCCCACAAATAGAGCTTTCTTTTGGTGGTATTTGATCACCTCTGCGTCATTTCTGATCGCCGCTATAAACAAAAAAACAATTTTGAAAAAAAAAAAACAATATTTCTTACTTTTTGCTAAAATACATATCCACAAAAAAAAATTAAAAAAAATGTATTAATCGGTTTTGGCCGATTTATATTCTTTTTCATATTTTTGGTTTAAAAAATCACAATCAGAGTTTATTGATTGGTTTGCACAATGCTGCATTTACAAACCATGAGAATACATTTCTGGCGTTTTTACAATTTTTTTTTTTTTACTAGTAATGGCGGCGATCTGTGATTTTTACTGGGACTGTGATATTGGGGCAGACATGTTGGCCATTGTTGACACTTTTTTGGGACCAATGACATCTATACAGCGATCAGAAATGTAAATATCCACTGATTACTGTGTAAATGTCATTGGCAGGGAAGGGGTTAACCTGTGTGTGTTCTAACTGTATGGGGGCTGGGATTCCAGGGGCACCAGAAATCTAACTGATCCCGAGCACAGGCATCAGTAGATCTCTGACATGCCGCCTGCCAGAGGGGGGAAACGCTGTGTTTAGATCGGCATGTCCCTGTTCTGGCACTGTTACAGGCGATCGTAGGCACAAGGCAATCATGCAGCGGGCACAAGCGCGTGCCGCTGGCATTGTGCGCTCGCCCCACCTAGCGTCGCGCCTGTGAGTGAGGACTATAAGCAGCAATTCGCAGGACAGAGCCACACTGTCACCGCTTATAGTCGTTAAGCAGTCGGAAAGTAGTTAAATTGTAAATTTCAGTGCTGTCCCCTCAAAATAATTCAACACACAGCCATTAATGTCTAAACCACTGGCCAGAAAAGTGAGTCCAATTTGGGCCCAAAGTGTCAATATTTTGTGTGGCCACCATTATTTTCCAGCACTGCGTTAACATTCTTGGGCATTGGAGTTCACCAGACCTTCACAGGTTGCCACTGGAATCCTCTTCCACTCCTCTATGACAACATCACAGAGCTGGTGGATGTTAGAGACCTTGCGCTCCTCCACGTTCCGTTTGAGGATGCCCCACAGATGCTCAATAGGGTTTAGGTCTGGAGACATGCTTGGCCAGTCCATCATCTTTACCCCTCAGCTTCTTTAGCAAGGCAGTGGTCATCTTGGAGGTGTATTTGGGGTCGTTATCATGTTGGAATACTATCCTGCGGCCCAGTCTCCGAAGAGAGGGGATCATGCTCTTTTTCAGTATGTCACAGTACATGTTGGCATTTATGGTTGCCTCAATGAACTGTAGCTCCCCAGTGCCAGCAGCACTCATGCAGCTCCAGACCATGGCATTCCCACTACCATGCTTGACTGTAGGCAAGACAAACTTGTCTTTGTACTCCTCACCTGGTTGTCGCCACACACGCTTGACACCATCTAAACCAAATAAGTTTATCTTGGTCTCATCAGACCACAGGACATGGTTCCAGTAATCAATGTCCTTAGTCTGCTTGTCTTCAGCAAACTATGGACTTTCTTGTGCATCATCTTTAGAAGAGGCTTCCTTCTGGGATGACAGCCATGCTGACCAATTTGATGCACTGTGTGGTGTATGGTCTGAGCACTGACAGGCTGCCCCCCCCACCCCTTCAAACTCTGCAGCAATGCTGGCAGCACTCATACATCTATTTCCCAAAAACAACCTCTGGATATGATGCTGAGCATGTGCACTCAACTTCTTTGGTCGACCATAGCAAGACCTGTTCAAAGTGGAATCAGTCCTGTTAAACCTCTGTATGGTCTTGGCCACCATGCTGCAGCTCCGTTTCAGGGTCTTGGAAATTTTCTTATAGCCTAGGCCATCTTTATGTAGAGCAACAATTCTTTTTTTTAGATCCTCAGAGAGTTCTTTGCCATGAGGTGCCATATTGAACTTCCAGTGATCAGTATGAGAGTGAGAGAGCGATAACACCAAATTTAACACACCTGCTCCCCATTCACACCTGAGACCTTGTAACACTAAGGAGTCACATGACATCGGGGAGGGAAAATGGCTAATTGATCCCAATTTGTACATTTTCAATTAGAGGTGTACTCACTTTTGTTGCCAGTGGTTTAGACATTAATGGCTGTGTGTTGAGTTATTTTGAAGAGACAGCAAATTTACACTGTTATACAAGCTGTACACGCGCTACTTTACATTGTAGCAAAGTGTCATTTCTTCAGTGTTGTCACATGAAAAAAAAAAATAAAATACTAACAAAAGCGTGAGGGGTGTACTCACTTTTGTGAGATACTGTATACAGAGCTGGTACAATACAAGCTGAAGGTCATCCAGTACCCAGTGCGTAGATGCCAAACTGCCTATCCTCCTCCCCTTTATTTGATTTTAACTGGGGGCGGAGTTCAGCTGTCTTAAATTATTAGATAAAATTCATGAAGTTTTATGAGGAATTAGCACTGGAGAAGGATATGAGTAAAATACATACTGTGTTGGTATCTGCACAAGGTGCAGGCTTGGCTTGCAGCATACAAAGGCTATATGGACATACAGTAGTCACCTGCTGTACAATAGGATACTCCTTTCTGCATTAAAATATCCTTTGCAGTGGGGCTGTACTACCGGGGCGGATCAGAGGATTAATAAGTGTATTTCCTTTTATTGCATAGCCCATCCAGATTAGTATATGTTGCTAAATGTCCATGTAATATTTGTTATATGTGTTAAAGACCATAATACCATTAAGAAGGTGAATTCTTGAACACCCTGAAAAGGAATAAACCTATCCCACAGGATACATGGGAAAAACAAGAAGGAAGACTGAATGACCTGCAGTTTTTGGGCTTGGAAAATGTGAAATTGGGACCCAGAAGCGGTGATCTGAACGAGAGACTATTAACAAGGGAAGCAGAGTGGATCTTTAATTTAGGGACGTTGAGCCCCAATGGATTAAAAGAGGGTTTACATTTACCCTCTTCAAGAAGTAAGAAAATAGGGAGGTAGTAATTTGTGGTTATAAACGTCCCCATAGTATGGAGATTTAAAGTGGCTGTCAACTCGTGACAACCACTTTAACCTACAGGTAAGCCCATGATAAGACTTACCTAAAGGTGCCCTGCATATCTCCCAAACCTGCACGGTTTAGAAGATATGCAGGGTACTAGATGTGCCGTCATTTCGACACATGCGTAGTGAAGAAATTACCTCCGTGCGCGGGAGTGACGTCACGTGACTCCGGCCAGTCACAGCCCCAGAAGGAAGAGGGGCTGAAGATGGACGCTGTCTGCACAAGGGACAGCGCTGGATGTCGCAGGCTCTGTTTGCAGGTAAGTGACACATAACGGGCTACTGCGATGCATAGTAGCCCATTATGTTTCTACTTTGCAGGGGAATATAGAGGAAGTAAACCCCATCAGGGTTTACTTCCTCTTTAAATACAGTATGTGTAAAATCTTTATGAATATTTGTATACTTAAAGTGCTACTAAACCCAGTAATATGACAATAGTTCATCCCCCCCCCCCCCCCCCCCCAACAGTGCCAACAGCTTATACATCTTTTTACATTCAAATATGGCCACTGTATACCTTTTTGGCTGATCTGTATACCATGGTCAGTGATAAGCTGCACAGTTTCTCCAGAACTGTGTGTTTGGGTAGGAGGAGATTTCCACTACAGCCTGTATACACGCCCACATGTGTGATGTTAATATCATGTGACCTGGCTATCTCTGAGAACATGTAAATGTTCTCTCCAGCATAAAAGACACATTTGAGCATGTGCAGGAGGACTACCCTGCCTGTGTTATACAGGATAAAACAGCCTTTTTACACAATGCAGAGGATTAACCCCTTAAGTTCCACATTAAGTATAACAAGCATGCTATGCTGCATATACAGACAGATTTTACTGTTGTGGGTTTAGTAACACTTTAAGTATTGAATAGAAGTAAAGTGGTTGCAGTTGTGATAATAACCCCAGAGGGTGCTTGAGTATTTATATGGGTTCTCTATGTGATGTATGGCAGTCAATCACCCAAAAATGGGATGATGTCACGCTGCAAAGTGATGACATAATGACATCAGATGTAAATATATGCCATGACGCAAATGCGTGGTGACGTAATGACGTGAATGTATTTCCGGACCAATGAATGAGAAAGGGAACCTACAAATGATTGTTTTGCACATGGTGGAACCTTCATGTTGATTTGTCCTTACCTTTGAGCACATGTACTATGCACTTTTATGTTATTTACCCCGATAGCGCTGCAAAATATGTGGTGAAACATTTTGGGTTTTAGGAAGTAAACGACGCAGGTACTTGTGATTGGTGGAGGAGGAAAAGTTTAGAGCCAGTATTGGCAAGTGCACAGGCTGTAACTTAGAGTAGTGGCATGTCGGGCTTCAGGGAGGTCAGCCTAGCCTTTTAGTAGCCACCAACTTTGTATAGAAATAATCCAAACCTGTAGATAGTTATAGGATGCCAGCAACAGTGGTCATCCTTTGTACCCCTAATGTATGAAGTGTGGTTGTCCACCATTTAAAGGGTCATTTTCATCCTCCTACATTCATGTATTAACCTGGTTATGATAACCATATCATATGGTTAATATCATATGGAGTAATCCAAGTAATTTCTATTTTATAAATTTGTTTCTGCCGGATCCAGGCATATCTCTGTAGGTACAATAAAAGAAGTGAGATACTGCACCACAACTCTACAGGATCGTGATGAAGATATGTGCATAGTCTAAGATGTGTAGACATGCATAAAAGGATACATGCCAGACCTGATATGCATTAGTGTGTGGTACTTTTTCTACAAGTAATCTCAGACTGGTTTGATGATGTTGAGGTCAGAGCTCCTTGTGGGCCATACCATCAGTTGCACTTTTCCCTAGTCCTTTTTTTTTTTTTTGGTCATATGCTTAGGGTTGTTGTCATGTTTCAGAATGAAGTTGGAATTGTTTGCATGCCTCCGTGATAATATTTCATGATTAAAAGTCTTTGTACTAATCATCTGATATGACCATAATGCTTACCGACTGTATTTGCAAAAATCCACTATGCTCCACCGTTGCCATCAGACATGTATCCATGTACTGTTTTTGTGCAGACAAATTGCCTTCTATCAAAGACAAATAATTCAGATTTTGGCTCATCAGTCCAGACCATGTGCTACTATTGTTTTGTACCTCAACTCAATTTACAGAGCTGTGTGGAGGGAATAAAACCAGGCAAGGGAAAAACCTTACTAAAAAGATGAGGTTGCAGTGGATGTGGAAAATTATGGCCCATGGCAAACTTGAACAAAGTACCAAGACACAAGTGGGTCATCCTGCATAATTACGGACTCTCCAAAGTAAACATTGGCAGGCAGATGTTTTCAGATGTACTGCCCAAGCTGCAAAAGCAGGTAAGAATGAGGACTGGGAAGGTAAGAGTTCAGAAAAGCAGAAATATAGAAATTTAGCTAAGCTTACCTTTTAATTTGGGAGATGTCTACCACTGCTGTTATGGCACAATTGACAGAAACAACTGGGACCCTGTTACACCCATCTACAATGTGGAGAAATCAGAATTCTTAATGAATTAGTTATAACTTAAAAACCAACCATTCTTGTGAGTTGAAAATGAAGTTATATGACTCACCTACAAGCAGAAGGACTGGGGTGCACAAAAACAGCAGCGGGTGCTCTAAAGCAATAAAACTGACAACAACACAGTACATGCATGAATGTCTGCGGGCAACACTGAAGCACAGTGGAGGCTTCCTGTGGATTTGGGGCTGCATTTTCCCAAAAAACATTGTTGATTTGAGTAACACTGATTCCCTTCCTAATTGCTGAGAAGTACAGGTGGATACTTATTCATCATGCATACCATCAGAAAGGCACTTGACTGGTGGCAACCTCATTCTGTAGCATGACAATAACCCCAAATACATGGTCAAATGGGTGCTTGTACTATCCTCATTTTGTATGGTACACAGCAGGACTCTGCATGTAAAAAAAAGGCTAGAATACTAACAGCAGGATTATATGAATAACTCATGATGGTGATACCATTGATCAGCAGAGGCATAACTAGAACCTTCAGGGCCCCGGTGCAAGAAATTATGAAGGGCCCCCCGGACCCCTGGCCAGGGCCCTTCCCTCTTTTCGCTGATCCTGGGGCACTTTACTCCTATCACGGGTCCATTTTATTATGGTCCTGCAGCGGCACCCTTTCACAAGTTCTGCAGCAGACCCCTTTACTGCCATCTTCGGGCCTCCCCATGGTGGTGAAATGCCAGGACCTGGTCGCAATTGCAACTTTTGCGATCCTCATAGTTCCCTCACTGTTGTCAGTAGTTTTTCATTTTTATTTTAATTTTATTATTTTTTTACCATTTCATTTTATTTCTTTTACAATTTTATTTTTATTATTTTTTTAAAAGCTCTTTTGGGGGGCTTTGATGAGATTTCAGGGCTCTAAACAAGCCTCAGCCCTCAATCTCCATCTGTGTAATCTCAGCTGCATAGAATGAATGGACAGGAATAGTTGAGCACCGAGCCTCCCATTCATTCAGAAATGGAAGTATAGTAAAAACAGTTTACTATGCTTCGGTTATGAATGAACCAATTGGTACCAATCACTGACTCTGCCCATTCAGAAAAGGAAGGAGCTGGTAAATGACAAATTTACCAACCCATTCCCATCTCTCCATCATGACACATCTACAGCAGCTGGAAACAGAAAGGAGGGGGGCGGGACAGCAGCTTTGTGGGGGGACCAGGGAAGCAAACAGGGACCCTGCAACCTCTATCGTTATGCCCCTGTTGATCAGGGTTTGGAAAACACTGCACAACAATTATGTCATAGGTATCAAATAGTTGTACCCAAAATGTCCAAAACTTCTCAATACATAGCTGTTCATCTTTATCAGTTCAGATCTATCTATTTTGAAATCCAATTAAATTTCACTAAGAAAACATACAATTCTGGAGAAAAATGTGTGACATATGTGGAATCACAGGAGTTTCTTTTATCAAATGCAATAAACCCAAGGCTTAGTGTGGACACAATGTACAATAGATAAAGTAGCCAGGTAATGTGTGTGTTGGTTCACATCCTGATTATGTTGCTAGACCTGGAAGATACCGTCACCATCCGTTTTCAAAAAAAGACAAAAATGCTGTGGAGTGGGCACTTAACTTATATCCTCTGGGTCCAGGGGCAACTCTCTATGGGGTAAATTAACTTAACTAACTTAAAACTTAAATTGGTTGTTAAATACAGTATAACCATACAAGATTATGTGTCCCAGTGCCTATGTTATATAAAAAAGATGCAGAATTCTACCTTATCTCAGAGCGTCTCCCGGCGCTCATGTGACTCCTTGGCTCTCTCCCCTCCCCGGCTGACAGCTATAACAGGAGGGACTGAGAACTCCCGCTGATGTCAGCTGTGGAGGAGAGAGGAGAGAGAGCCGAGTGGTCAGGTGAGCGCAGAGAGAAGCTCTTATATAAGGTAGAAATCTGCATTTTTTTTATATAACACAGACACTGGGACACATAATGTTATTTTACAGAGGGGATTGTATGGTTATATTGTAGTTATGATAGCAGCAGGAGAGGTGGGCTGGGGAGTTGACAGAGCTGACAGGCAGGGAGGGGGGAGTGGATGGGGAGAGCAGAGAGGAGAGCTGGGGATGACATAAAAAGTTGTTAATAGGCTCCATTCCTGAACTGGTATTCTCCTCTTTAAAATGTGTAGTAAAATAGCTCATAGCGTTTTTCAAAGTTTTTTTTGCAATTCACAAAAAATGCTCCTAAAATACTGCATGTGGTATTTCATCAAAATATGTGGTATTTATCTCATGAAACCATGCAGTGTTTTATCTCATTGCAATATCCAATGGGTTGGATACAGCGGAGAAGAATTATAACCCCTGTCAGTTTTAATAAAGAGGTAAAAATTGTTTAAGTTGTAGAAATACGAGAACTCACTAAGTTAGTTCAGTCCCTGCAGCATATGTTTTAATACAAAAGAAAAAAGGTGACTAGAATACCAATCAAAGGGAAGCTGCTTTTCCAACGGCACACGTGGTGTATAAAAAACAACTTAAATTAAGCAAATACAACATATCTTTAAACATGTCAAATATCAAATATTGAATTAAAATAATATAAAAAAATACACACATATATAAATACCCTTCTTCCACCAATACAAAATACAAGTTTGTCTTTTTTTATTGATGGAAGAAAGGAATTTATATATGTGTCATTTTTGAAGCTATTTTACCCTGGTAACCGCAGGAGGAACCCTGAGAATCCATGGAACCCTGGTTGAGAAACCCTGCTTTAACCAGTTGCCTACTGGGCACTTTTACCCCCTTCCTGCCCAGGAAAATTTTCAGCTTTCAGTGCTGTCGTATTTGAATGACTATTGTACAGTAATGCAGCACTGCACCCAAACAAAATTTGTATCACAGAAATAGGTGGTATTTTGGTGGTATTTAACCGGTTCCGTACTGGCTTGCGTACATTAAGGCCTCATACACACGGGCGTTTGCAGAAAAATAAGCAAAACGCCGGGCCTGACGTCAGGGGAAAAAACTGACATTTTGCTTGGCGTTTTGCATTGACGTCAATTGACGTTTTTTCACGCCAGCTTTTTGCGGCGTTTTCTGCCTCTATTCAAAATCAGTGGTTCCCTATGGGAGCCCATTGATTTGAATAGAAGCCGCACCAGAAGTCGGATCGCGGTGATCCGACTTGCGGCGCGACTTGTGTGCTAGGTCTCTTAAAGGGAAAGCCCCGCAAAAAAATTGCGTGGGGTCCCCCCCCAGGGTATACCAGGCTCTTCGATCTGGGATGGATTTAAGAGGAGCACCCACGCCGAAAAAACGGCGTAGTGTTCCCCCAAAATCCACACCAGTCCCTTATCCGAGCACGCAGCCTGGCAGGCCAGGAAAGGGGGTGGGGACGAGCAAGCGCCCCCCCCCTCCTGGACCGTACCAGGCAGCATGCCCTCAACATGGGGAGTATGGGTGCTTTGGGGAAGGGGGGGCTCTGCGCCCCCCACCCCAAAGCACCTTGTCCCCATGTTGATGGGGACAAGAGCCTCTTCCCGACAACCCTGGCCGTTGGTTGTCGGGGTCTGCGGGCGGGGGCTTATCGGAATCTTGAAGCCCCCTTTAACAAGGGGGCCCCCAGATGCCGGGCCCCCCACCCTATGTAAATGAGTATGGGGTACATCGTACCCCTACCCATTTACCTGGGGGGAAAAAGTGTACAAAAAAAAAAAAACACGACACAGCTTTTTAAAATATTTTATTAAATCCGCTCCGGCATCTTCTCCCCTCTCTTCTTTCTTCGGCTCTTTTGCGGGGTCTTCTGTCTTCTGAGGGGTCTTCTGCGGGGTTCTTCTGCGGGGTTCTTCAGCTCTTTTGCTCTTTTGCTGCTGTCTCCCCGGCTTCCTTCTCCCGCCGCCGCCGCCGCCGCCGCCGCCGCTGCTTCTTCTCCCTCTTCTTCTTCTTCTTCCCCTTCTTCTGGAGCTGTTCACTCGTCGCTCTCTTCCACTCAAATACCGGGTACGTGCTGCGCGGTTGCCTTATATTGGAATGGGGGCGGGGGCCACACGATGACGTCATCATTAGCCCCACCCACATGATGTCACATCCTGGGAGCCGAAGAAAGAAGAGAGGGGAGAAGATGCCGGAGCGGATTTAATAAAATATTTTAAAAAGCTGTGTCGTGTTTTTTTTTTTTTTGTACACTTTTTCCCCCCAGGTAAATGGGTAGGGGTACGATGTACCCCATACTCATTTACATAGGGTGGGGGGCCCGGCATCTGGGGGCCCCCTTGTTAAAGGGGGCTTCAAGATTCCAATAAGCCCCCGCCCGCAGACCCCGATAACCAACGGCCAGGGTTGTCGGGAAGAGGCTCTTGTCCCCATCAACATGGGGACAAGGTGCTTTGGGGTGGGGGGCGCAGAGCCCCCCCTTCCCCAAAGCACCCATACTCCCCATGTTGAGGGCATGCTGCCTGGTACGGTCCAGGAGGGGGGGGCGCTTGCTCGTCCCCACCCCCTTTCCTGGCCTGCCAGGCTGCGTGCTCGGATAAGGGTCTGGTATGGATTTTGGGGGAACACTACGCCGTTTTTTCGGCGTGGGTGCTCCTCTTAAATCCATCCTAGATCGAAGAGCCTGGTATACCCTGGGGGGGGGACCCCACGCAATTTTTTTGCGGGGCTTTCCCTTTAAGAGACCTAGCACACAAGTCGCGCCGCAAGTCGGATCACCGCGATCCGACTTCTGGTGCGGCTTCTCTTCAAATCAATGGGCTCCCATAGGGAACCATTGATTTTGAATAGAACGCCTAACGAGGCTTAACGCTGTGTATATAACGTTAAGCAACGTTATTGAGCGTTTTGCCGGCCCGGCGTCAAGAAACGCCATGACGCTGCAGCTTCAGAACGCACTCCTCCCGCGTTCTAGCTACAGCTCACTAACGCCGACGCCCTCTACTGCCCACAAACGCCGGCGTTTTTAGAGGGCCATTGAATAACATGGAGAGCTGGAAAAAAACGCCTACAAACGCCGGCGGCCAAAACGCCCGTGTGTATGAGGTCTTACTGCTGAAGTGTGGCTCTATTCCGCAAATCACCATCTATAAACGGAGGCTCGCATGTGCGCAGCTCGAAAGCGGGAGGACGCAGGAGTGTGCCTGCGGCTCAGGCGGACCCGATGTCCGTCGGCGAGCCGCGATGACCTGGCAGAGAGAAAGAACGGGGAACTGCTGATGTAAACACAGTCAGTGGGCATTTAAAAGATCTACTGATTCCTGTCACTGGGATCAGTTAGATGTCTTATGCCCATGGTAGCCCAGCCCCCTCACAGTTATAACACGCCCAGGGAACACAGTTAACCCCTTCACTGCCCCTGCAGGTTAATCCCTTCACTGCCAATGACATTTATACAGTAATCAGTGGATATTTAAATTTCTGATCACTGTATAAATGTCATTGGTCCCAAAAAAGTGTCAAAAATGTCCGACATGTCCACCCCAATATCAAAGTCCCGATAAAAATCTCAGATCGCCACCACTACCATTAATAAAAAAAAAAAATTGTAAAAACACCAGAAATGAATTCTCATGATTTGTAAACGTGGCAAACCAATCAATAAATGCGGATTGCGATTTTTTTTACCAAAAATATGAGGAAAACTATAAATCTGCCAAAACCGATGAATACATTTGTTTTTTTATATATTTTTTTTAATTTGTATTTTAGCAAAAAGTAAGAAGTATTGTTTTTTTTTTTTTGAAAAATTGTCAACTTTAAGTTCAACCAAAAAAAAATAGAACTATAGGCACAACTTTTTTTTTTTTTAATTTTTGAATAGAGTAAGGGGGGTTATAACCCCTTTCAGTTTTTTTGCCATTTGTGTACCATTGGAAGATTTCCCTTCTAATAATTTTCTGGGGACAACCCAAAATTTGGGATTTTCTTTTACTTTTACTTTCAATGATAATGGTAAAAATATACAGTATAGAGGGTGAATCTCCCTAAGGCTACTTTCACACTGGGGCAGGCGGGTGGTAGCGGTAAATCCCTGCTAGTTTCAGCAGGGATTTACCACTGTTATAGCGGCGCTACGGCACGAAGGGGTTAAGAAGGGGTTAAAAGCGACACCACACAGCGCGACCGAGGTGGCGTACAGCCGCTTCGGGAGCGCCATCCATTGCTTTCAATGGAGCGGGCGGTGTACACACCGCTCACCGCACCGTCCCAAAGATGCGGCTTGCAGGACTTTTCTTGCTGTCCTGCAAGCGCACCGCCCCAGTGTGAAAGTAGCCTAATGGGAACACAGACAACAATAAAAACCTGGTGTTCTAATCTACCTCCACTATTTCCAAAACTAAAAAAAAGTTTTTCATTTAGTTATACTTTACTTAAATCAACCCCAATGATTTCCATATTTCCATATTTAGGCTTCTAAGTCTAACTGTTGAGAGAACTAATCCAAAAAGGCAGAGACTACTTAAAATTGGCTATTATATCTTTACATGCCTTAAATACCGCATACCAGGGCCACTACTTAATTACCGCATGTATTTAATTATTTATTCATTTCTGTGAATTGACGTTAATCCCTTTTCATGTGTTATTTACTGACAGTTTTGAATGTTTTGCAATAAATACCGCAAAACGGCATAGTGAATTGACAATTTCAGGATCATATGCAATATTTAGGGAAAATGTGTCCGGACACCTACATACCATATGCGATGGATAAGGAGTGATAGATTTGTTAAGCGCTATGGAGGGGGCAATCGTAAGGGGGTGGTGTGGGTAATGCGGAAAATTATAGTACAGAACAGTACATAATCAAGCAGATCGATGGATGCATATGAATATAGGAAAAAGAGTTTAGAATATGTTGTCCATATGCACTGATACGAAGCACTGTGGTAGAGAGGCAGTCAGCTGTTGGAGTCAGAAGCAGTTACTCTGTGGGTTAGAAAAGAGGAGACACTAAGTGCAGTATTTCGTATAAAAACACATTTTACTGATGTTACACTCACATAGTGGAGGAGAATGAAAGCTCGTAAATAAGTCCATGCATTCTGCTGAGGTCCGGGTGGAGAAACTGTCATCTATGGCATTCTATGGCGTTCTACGTTGCCGCCCGTGCCGGTGGATTTCGGAGCTCCAGGTAGTGGGCAGGAGATCAGTCAGCTGGCATCACCAAGGGAACGGAAAGCAGCGGTGGGCGTGGTCAAAGGCGCGCATTTGGAGCATGCGTGCTCCTTCGATGCAATCTGGTTCTGTGAGTGGAGCCCAATATTCTTCAAGCATTTTAATATATTCATGGCCGCTTTTCTTAGGTAAATACTTTATTCAAAAAATTAGAACTTTTCCTTCATTTTTCAGGTTGTGTTGACTTCAGCCACGGGAAGATGTTGGTGAAAAAAGAAATAATCCACATTTTACTACTAATCCCAATCTTAGATTTCGCTAAATCACAGGTCAATCCCGGTAAGCCCTCATTCTTTTTTTAAAACAGTCTTGTTTTGAGCTCAGTATTTTTAGATTAATTAATATTACAACAATAATCACGTGCCATACTTTGGCGCAGTCTTTGTATGAATGGCTACGCTGTACTAACACATAATTATTGTTTTAACAGGAACGTAGTTAATCTCTTTGACCATACTTATTACAAACTGATTGTGATTATTTATGTACAGTATATCAACAACTGTTTAGAGTCAGGGTTTTTCTGATTGTATTACCCGAAAAGATTGTAACAGACTGTACAATCAAATTATAATGCGTGTGGGGGTGATTCTAAGTCACAGGTGTCAAACACAAGGCCCGGGGGCCAAATCCGGCCCTCCGGGTCATTTCATGTGGCCCTCACACCTTTCCTGCAGCACTGCCCTCATCTCCACCACCCCCTGTCTCAACACTCGGCCGCAGAGTGGAGGACAGAACTCCTTCAGATCCTGCTCCACTATGTGCAGCTGCAGCACCCCCTCATCTTCACCTCCCCTGGTCTCAGCATTCAGAAGACTCCAGATCTCCGCTGGTCCTCCTCTAGACCCTGCTCTTTCTGCTTCACAACTCTGCCCCCATTGTGATGCAAGGAAGGGTGGGGAACCCTTAACTTCTGAGGGTGGGGGGGGCCAGGGGTAGGCAACCTGTGCCTCTCCAGCTGTTGTAGAACTACATTTCCCATCATGCTTCTGGGAGTAATTGTATTTAGCAGCCTTGCAATGCCTCATGGGAAATGTAGTCCTACAACAGCTGGAGAGCCGCATGTTGCATACCCCTGGGGGGGGCTCTTGGCATCTGATGTAAGGAGGGGGTGGTGATCTGGACATCTAGTCTTACATATACAACCGGCCCTTCCAGGGCGACCATAATGCTGATACGGCCCATGGTGAAATCAAGTTTGACACCCCTGTTCTAAGTGCTCATAGGACCCAGTTATATAATGCTGAAACAGGTGCTTTCACCCGAATCTTGCCAGCTATGACAAAAACAACATGCCTATTTCTTAATTTCAGCTGTATGCCGCTATCCATTGGGCATGACTGGAAGACAGATTCTGGATGAAGATATTACTGCGTCTAGTCAGTGGTCAGAATCTACTGCAGCTAAATATGGCAGGTATGTCCATTGAATGGGCAGAGACTTTTATAAGAAAAGGATAGGTGCTTAAAGGATAAGTTCATCCTTTGTAACATGTGAATTAAGAGCTTTGTGGTGTCATTGGTATATTTGGGTTCGTAATGGCCTTTGATACACACAAAGTGGATTTAATTCCTTTGTGGCTATTGAGAAATATATTAAAATGCAAGGTTTTCGCCCGGAGTACAACTTTAAGTTCATGCCTTAGGTTTTTGTTAGAAATAGGGATTAAGGGATACATTTACAATATTGGTGAATAAGTGACAAAACTTTAGGTGCCAACACTACCACACCAAAAAAACAACAGCCAATTTTCAGCAAAAAAAAATGAATGTTCCATTATTAAATTGTAACTTTATGTTTGCTTTATAAGCTGTCAAAATCCCCCACACCCTCCTCAATAAAAATGCTAAATAAAATCACAGACCTTAAATTCATACAGTATTTACATCAAGAAGCACTTTCATTGCTTGCTTACAGCCTGGCAGGGTTTAAGGCCTAAAGGAGACAAGTGTTTCTGCCATAGTGTGCATGTACTTACAGCCAGCTATATATATAGGTTTCAGGTTATTTTGGCCATTTTTAAACCACAAAAAGGTATCCTTAAAGTATTTGCTCTATATACATAGGGGTGCAAGTGCAGTTGTGTTTTTTTACCTTATATTTCTTAGCTTAAATTTACATTTTTTCCTTTAGATTTCATACCCAGTCTCCATGTCATGTACCCAAATTCAATATACAGTGGTCACTAAAAGGGACTCATGTTTTTATTGCTGTCATTGTTCCTGCTGGGAATAATCACCCCCTGTTTGTCTTGGTGATCATTATTACTGAGTAAGAAAATTAAAAATCCAAAATGTTATATGTATCATGAGAGCAAGAAGTAAGGGGAAATGAGAATTCCCCTCACTTTGGGGAGATGTTCTTTTATTTCCTCTTGCATCTCCAAGATAAGAAGTGAAAGAAAAATCCCCCCCAGAGGGAGACAGCAAAAAGAAGTAAAAAATTACCTAATAGGGATCCTAAAGCTGAACTTGGGGGAAATGAAAAGATGACTGTTACAGCGACGGTCCCTTTGCACTGGCAGGGTTCAATACTAATTTTTCCTAGGGTACCCTTTTTTATGTACCTTATAAATGCTTCCATGTGACTGGTCTCCTGAAGCCTTTTTGTTTGGTGCTCTGGCCAGCATCCACAGCTCTGACATGATCAAGTGCAATGTAGGGACTGTATAAAACATGATGGATCGCTGGATATCAACATGGTTTTATTTTTCCAATGAATTCCAAGTATCCTCTATTCATGCATGAATTTGTTTGTGCCAAATATTGTTGCACTTCCATTTTACTGTGCAACTAACTTCTGGATTTAAATCCAAAATAGCCATACCTGTGCTTCTTTTGTTTGGATCTACAATTACATGTTTATATATAGCTTGTAATATCTTCCATTCATACTGTACATTTATAATTGTGTTATTGCTTCAAAAAAGTATGCAAATCAAATTATAGAAGAAATTAGAGATCTATCATCTGTTTAATGTAAGGGTAAATGTATATGAAGTCTGAAACTTATTGTCAAACAGGTTGGATTTAGAAGAAGGAGATGGGGCGTGGTGTCCAGAGTTACCAGTAGATCCAGAAGAACTGACAGAATTTCTGCAGATTGATTTGCGGGTCCTTCATTTCATAACCTTGGTAGGCACTCAAGGTCGACATGCAGGAGGACATGGCAATGAATTTGCTCAGATGTTTAAAATAAACTACAGTAGAGATGGCACTCGTTGGATCTCCTGGAAAAATCGCCACGGCAGTCAGGTACAAACACATATAACCAGCTGTATAATGTCAACTTTTCTAAAGGGTGAATCACCACCATCTGTAACAGTGATTCCCTTAAAGTAATGGCCATTGAAGCTGCAGAGATGTGCATGACTGAGATATAGAAGGTGCTGGTTGGTGATTAAATCCCATCAGCTCAACATCTACTCTGAACTAAAATATAGTTTTGTAATCTTCACATATAATATAAGAAAAATGTTGATAATGGATTGCTTTTAGGTACTAGGGGATAGGTTACTTCAACAAGTAAAGCTGGCCACACACAGTCAAAGTTGACCAACTTATTGGAGTTTTCAGACAATCTCTTACCATACATAGCTGTTAAAACCATGCCAAAATATGTGTGTAGTTTAGAACAGTGCTTATTATATAAATATAAATTCAACTGTACATAAGACACAACATATACTGTACAGAATCCAGGAAAAAGGGAAACATGGATGCTGAAAAATTAAAAGTATATAATCTGATTAATTTAATAGTATTAAACCTAGCAGTTAATATGGTATAAAGTGTATTCTTTCATCATTTGCTGGATGATGGAGCAAAAATGAAGTACGTTTTCCAATCTTTGCACAGATGAAATGGTAATGTATGATATAACAGATGTTATAAAAATCCATCTGGGGCACTCAGTCTTTTATGTATCTTTCCATGTCCACCTCCTGTGACAATAAGTTTAAAATTTAGGCAGCAAAAACTTCTGTGCCTACTCAGCTAGGGATACAGGTTAAACTATTTTTTTTTAAAATCACAATGGGATTCATGTTGGTCTGCAGCAGCAGCCTCATGGCATAGTTGTGAAAATCTTTTCCTCCAATTTTTTTTTTTCAACAAGAAACAGTAAAATATAGAGACTCTGGGAAGCTAATATGTCCCATGGCTTTGTGAACTGCCTATTTTGTTGTCAATGCTTGAGATTTGTAACTTTGGGCATACAAACCTATGAGGCTCCATGCATACTGGCTTAAAAAGCATTGCTTCTACAGGAGTTTTGTGATCTGCCTGTAGAAACAGCTCAATGCTATCCTTTGTGTCCATGCACATTAGGACGTTAAGAGGCATATTTTGAGCCCAACGTTTAGAGACAGGAAAAAAAATCCTGTTTCGCGTTTCTGATTGGTGCTTACTGGCAGAAAAAAATGTAAAACTCTCCTGAACTAGTCTAAACTTTTTACAAAAAATGCTCTATATGAGCGTTTTTTACTGCAAAGAGATCAGACGTTTTTTAAGACTAGGTAAAAGGGCTGCATGTCTGATCAAAATTGTGTTCCAATATAAATGTTTGCTGTTTATTTTTACAAATTACTTAGCTTGTGTGCAGAAAGTTGAAAAGATTTCTTTGTTTTGCTCTGGAGTACACCCAGAGACTTGGGTCAGCGATAAGAGTCAACATAAATCAATGACATTTCAAAGAGGGCTGTGAGACTGAGAGGATCAGAGCTTCATGTTTGTGTTTAATCCAGAACTGATCTTGATCTGATTAAGCTAAAGCACAGGGTAATTCTTCAGAGCTCCTCAGAGGCTGGTTGATTGTAGTGCAATTGACAAGTCAGGTGGTGCATCGTTTCAAAGATTTTAGAGAGGATGAATCAGTAGAAACAGGCAAAGAGAAGAGGAAAGAGTGGACACCCGCCCTAGTGTGATACCGTTTAATGAGACACATGATAAAAACTTTCAAAAGTTGCACACACATTTGGAAGTGTATGTAAAGGCATGAAGTACAAATATTCTCCTCTCCCGGATGGTCGCTGTAAGATGTATCGTGGAACGAGGGACATTCAACCTCCCCAAAGCTGGATGGCAGCTCACAAGCCGCCCGACAGCACCACCGGCATGCACGGAAGACTGTGCATGCACCCGGACCAGCCGGTGCCACGCACCGATGGTATGACCCGCAGCACAGGGAGAACCGATGGAGACGGAGAGTAGTACGTCAGCCTGCAGGGTTGCTATGATGATGTGTTTCAGAGATGTGGCCTCCTTTATCAAGTCACGCCCATACCTATGATACACAGCTATTTATTGGGTAGTTAAGGTTGTTATCAGCCTATTTACTGTTATTAATGTGAGTTCTCCTCTCCTGCCAAGGCTCCTTTAAGATGGGCTGGAGGGGAGGTGCCGCAACTCCCAATAAATAGCCGTGTATCAAAGGTATGGGCGGGACTTTATAAAAGAGGCCATGCCTCTGAAACGTTTCATTATAGCAACCCTGCGGGCTGGCATACTACTCTTTATCTCCATTGGTTCTCCCTGTGCTGCGGGTCAAACCATCACTGCGTGGCGCCGGCTGCTCCGGGCGCATGCGCTGTCTTCCATGCATGCTGGAGGTGCTGTCAGGCGTGAACTGTCATCTGGTTTTGGGGAGGTTGGATGTCCCTCTTTCCACGATACATCTTACAGCGGCCATCCAGGAGGGGAGAATATCTGTACTTCATGCCTGTACGTACACTTCCAAATGTGAGTGCAACTTGTGAAAGTTTGTTTTATGTATTTTATTAAACAGTCTTACACTAGGGCAGATGTGTGCTCTTTCCTCTTCTCTTTGCCTGTTTAGATATACTTCCATCACTCAAGTGGATTTACTAGAGAGCCACAGCTAGTGATATAAGATGCTTATTTCTTTTAATCAAGATTACCAGCTGGGTTTGGGGTTTCTTTGATCAACGCATGAACTGGTGAATTGTTTGTGTTTTTGTACTTTGGGAATCAGTAGAAATGTCTGCCAAAGAGCTTCTAAGAATTTCTCTGGGAACTGTTAACATCCTAGTGCAAAGAGTTTTGATTTATGTCTGAGAGCTGTTGGCTCATAAATGCGTTTAAGCTGTTTAGCTCACATTCCCCATTATCTAGGGACTTCTGAGCTACTGAAGAGCACTAATGAGACTTGGTAGATGTTTTAAGCTTTTTCTTTGGGTTGCAAGTGGTGTTCCATTTCACATGAACTTCCTTACAATTGTCAACACCTAACTTTGGGGACTCCAATTTGTGTGTGCGCCAGGTTAGGTTCTTGGAAAAATTAGGGCCATAATATTTAAAAAAAAATTCTACTGTGAAAAAAATAAGATTCTAAAGCCCTCCTGTGCCAATTATGTAACACAGGATTTAGCATTGCACACCTACCAACTCTGTTATTGCTTTTTTGAGCCACACGCTGCCTTAAAATGAACAGTAAATTTAGATCCCTGCTTGTAAACATTGATTAGCTTTACATATGTGCTGTATATAGTTATCATCATAATAAATTACACTATTATTTCCTTATTTCTAAACTTCATATTCTCATTAAATCACATATTTTTACAGGTTCTTGAAGGAAATGTCAACCCTTATGACATAGTCTTAAAGGATCTGGAACCACCGATTATTGCTAGGTTTCTACGTTTCATCCCAGTTACTGATCATTCTATGAATGTGTGTTTACGAGTGGAGCTATATGGCTGTGTCTGGCTAGGTAAGAGTCAAATAGTGTCACACAGTTCCCTTTGGAAATGTGGTATTATTATCATATATTTAAATATGTATTTTTTAGTTAGCTGCCAAAATGAAAACTTTAACAATACCTTATCTACTTTCTACCCAAAAAGTCCACAGAGTAGTTTAATATTATATTTATAAATGTTTTCTATTGTTTATGATTGTCTGTGTCTACTGTTTTTTTATTTATTATACTTTACAATTAGTGATTGTCAAGTCAGTCATTTTTGAACAATAATAGAGTTTATTAAGGGGCAATAAACTCCAGGGAGAGAGGGTTAGGGTCACGGGATACTTCAAAAATACAGCATATACCACAAACTCCAAAATACTGTGTTCAGTCATACAAAAAAAGGGCCTTTTTGCTGAGACTGGCATTCTATATATCAAGACAGACTGAAAACAGCAAAAAAAAAAAAAAAAAAACATATTTACAGCCATACAGAGAAAAGAACCTGTATTCCTCCAAATGTAGGTAGTTACAGCACTTATCCTTCTCTGGACAAATCCCCAGATGTCCTATGAGGCCCAAGATATGCCCTACTTCTCTCTAGTAGCCAAAGTTCCTCTCTGGTACTTCTATTCAAAATGTAGCTTTACTCCTGCCAAACAAACACCTCCAGCAAAATAGTGCAAGCATCAAGCCCGAGCTCTGGGCCTACCTTTCTTCAGACAGATGTGTCCTCCCAAGGCAGCAGGTCTGGGGGGGTCAGAAACAATTAGCACACATCCTGCCCAGGTAGAGTTTGAGAGGTAGGAGAGCTTCCAGAAGGCAGAAGCAAACAATAACTAAAACTTAGGCAGCACCCAACAAAAAGCAAGCAGAACTATTAATTCAGCTCAGTCTGGTTACCGCCTAGCAGATGTAATTTTAAAGAGTCCCTCCTGCTTGGGGTAGGGTGCCTACAAAAGTAAAATTATTTACTCCAACGACAATCACAAATTAAAGTGTGCAAGAAAAAAACATTTTATCAGGACCACCTCCTGCTTGCAACAATCATAAGAACTGACCTAACAACATATTTTTTGGGCTACTCTGCAAGTAACCACAAAGTGTATGTAACCACTGTGCAATCATTATAAAAGTGGATGTCCAAATAATACTTTTTTTCTTTGGTTTGGATAGAATGGGAAAAGATACGAACATTTGTCAGTTTTTTTCCATGTGAAAGTCTGCACCTTCCCTCTCAATTCCAACCTATAAAAATACACTTCATCCTTCAAGAGACAAACACGCTTTCTGCTAGCTTAGTATACTCCTTGTAATTGTCATTCTGTAACTCCTACCTTATAGTTTCACCTCACATAACTCTAGTGGGCCTGCTGCATATCAGTGTGCATTGCATGCGACTGTCACAGCCTGTGGGTTATTGCAACATGTAAAAGTCAGTAGGCACACCACACCATAATACATCAGTCACTGAATGGGGCCTTACCTATAAAACAAAGCCACTTAGCTAAACTGAAATAATGGATCACTATTGCAATCCCCTACTTTCCTTACAGAAATGATTACATGCTCTTTTGGGCAGTTCTTTTGGTATTGTATTTGGTCTCAGCATTGCAGATTTTAAACTGGTTTATGTGAACTTCATTAACCTGATTTCTGATAGGAAAAATCGTTTTGGCCAATCAGAAGTAGCAACAGATAGCTCATGGCTTGATATATGAAACATGTGATATGTAGTGCCTGCAAAAATACGAAAATACTGACACTCACCAACTTTGCCCTAGTTTTTGGGAAAATAAAGATAAAAGCAGGCAATTCTCTAAGTGCACAGATAGATTATGTATTTAAAATAGCTGTTTTACCTGCCAACTATCTTGCAGTTTTAGCAATTCAGTCTCAAGATTTACACAGTTTTGCCACACAGCACAGCAAGGCAGTTAACACCACTTTTCTTCTTACAATTAGGAAATTCACTGCAAACACATGCTTGTTGATCAGACAGCGAAGGAGCAGCAGGATGCTGATGAGGTCATCCCTCTAGTCATATTGCTCTCTTCTTTTGTCAGCTTGTCCCTTGTCAGATATTTGCTTGTAGTACACCGGATTCACTCTTAGTAATGCACCTGCTTCTCTTTGTTTGAGTGCTTACAAACAAGGCATTAAAAGAAGCTAAAATCGAGTCAAATTAAGATAAGATAAGATATACTTTATTGTCACTATATACAGTATCTCACAAAGTGAGAACACCCCTCACATTTTTGTATACATTTTATTATATCTTTTCATGTGACAACACTGAAGAAATTACACTTTGCTACAATGTAAAGTAGTGAGTGCACAGCTTGTATAACAGTTTAAATTTGCTGTTCCCTCAAAATAACTCAACACACAGCCATTAATGTCTAAACAGCTGGCAACAAAAGTGAGTACACCCCTAAGTGAAAATGTCCAAATTGTGCCCAAAGTGTCAATATTTTGTGTGGCCACCATTATTTTCCACCACTGCCTTAACCCCTTTTGGGCATGGAGTTCAGCAGAGCTTCACAAGTTGCCACTGGAGTTCTCTTCCACCCCTCCATGACTACATCATTGAGCTGGTGGATGTTAGAGACCTTGCGCTCCTTCACCTTCCCTTTGAGGATGCTCCACAGATGCTCAATAGGGTTTAGGTCTGGAGACATGCTTGGCCAGTCCATCACCTTTAACCTCAGCTTCTTTAGCAAGGCAGTGGCCGTCTTGGAGTTGTGTTTGGGGTTGTTATCATGTTGAAATACCACCCTGCAGCCCAGTCTCCGAAGGAAGAGGATCATGCTCTGCTTCAGTATGTCACAGTACATGTTGCCATTCATGGTTCCCTCAATGCCGGCAGCACTCACGCAGCCCCAGATCATGACACTCCCACCACCATGCTTCACAGTAGGCAAGTCAAACTTGTCTTTGTACTCCTCACCTGGTTGCCGCCACACACGCTTGACACCATGTAAACCAAATACGTTTATCTTGGTCTTATCAGACTACAGGACATGGTCGCAGTAATCCATGTCCTTAGTCTGCTTGTCTTCAGCAAACTGTTTGTGGACTTTCTTGTGCACCATCTTTAGAAGAGGCTTCCTTCTGGTATGACAGCCATGCAGACCAATTTGATGCAGTTTGCGGCGTATGGTCTGAGCACTGACAGTCTCACCCCACCACCCATTCAACCTCTGCAGCAATGCTGGCAGCGCTCATACTTCTGTTTCCCAAATACAACCTCTAGATATGATACTAAGCACATGCACTCAACTTCTTTGGTCAACTATGGTGAGGCCTGCTCTGAGTGGAACCTGTCTTGCTAAACCGCTGTATGGTTTTGGCCACCATCCTGCAGCTCAGTTTCAGGGTCTTGGCAATTGTTATAAAGCCTCAGCCATCTTTATGTAGAGCAACAATTGTTTTTTTCAGATCATCAGAGAGTTCTTTGTCATGAGGTGCAATGTTGAACTTCCAGTGACCAGTATGAGAGAGTGAGAGTGATAACACTAAATTTAACACACCTGCTCCCCATTCACACCTGAGACCTTGTAACACTAAGGAGTCACATGACACCAGGGAGGGAAAATGGCTAATTGGGCCCAATTTGGACATTTTCACTTAGGGGTGTTGTTAGGAGAAGATTGTGCTGAGGACTTGTTTGCATTTTGTTGTTTCCTCGCGCTCCCGGAGGAGGCGGAGACGGGCAGCTCTATTTACACAGTCTACTTCCTGTAGCAAGTGCTGTCCATTCTACAGCGTTACTGTGTTCCTGAGCTACCTGTTCTGAGCTTCCTGATTACCTGTGACCCGGCCTGAACCCACGTCTGCTTGAACTCTGCCTGCACCGACCCCCAGCTTGTCTATGACCATCCGATTGCCTGCTCCTTCTGTACCTTACCTGCCTGCCTGTTAACGACCCTGCCTGCACCTGACCATCCGATTGCCTACTCCTTCTGTACCTCACCTGCCTGCCTGTTAACGACCCTGCCTGCACCCGACCATCCAATTGGCTGCTCCTTCGGTACCGCTCTGACCGCAAGTTATTGACCCGGCCTTCACCACTACTCTTCAGCCTAGCACGGACTATGGGACAACTTCATACCAACACCTGTGTCCCATGCAGCCCTCATGCTCCCCTGTGCTCCAGCGCTCCCTGTCTACTCTAACAGGGGTTCTGGAACCAGGGCCATAAGAGAGGTTGCCTACTGCATAAGTCAGACTCTACCACCAGGTACGTGACAGGTGTACTCACTTTTGTTGCCAGCGTATTAGACATTAATGGCTGTGTGTTGAGTTATTTTGAGGGGACAGCAAATTTACACTGTTATACAAGCTGTACACTCACTACTATACGTTGTAGCAAAGTGTCATTTCTTCAGTGTTGCCACATGAAAAGATATAAAAAAAATATTTACAAAAATGTAAGGGGTGTACTCACTTTTGTGAGATACTGTACATACAGTATCTCACAAAAATGAGTACACCCCTCATATTTTTGTAAATATTTTATTATATCTTTTCATGTGGCAACACTGAAGAAATGACACTTTGCTACAACGTATAGTAGTGAGTGTACAGCTTGTATAACAGTGTAAATTGTCCAAATTGGGCCAAATTAGCAATTTTCCCTCCCCGGTGTGATGTGAAGTCTTCGGTGTGAATGGGGAGCAGGTGTGTTAAATTTGGTTTTATTGCTCTCACTTTCTCATACTGGTCACTGGTAGTTCAACATGGCGCCTCATGGCAAAGAACTCTGTGAGGATCTGAAAAAAAAGAATACATAACATAACCTAAAGAAGGCCTAGGCTATAAGAAGATTGCCAAGACCCTGAAACTGAGCTGTAGCACGGTTGCAAACACCATTCTACTCAGAACAGACCTCACCATGGTCGACAAAAGAAGTTCAGTGCACATGCTCAGCATCATATACAGAGGTTGTCTTTGGGAAATAGATGTATGAGTGCTGCCAGCATTACTGCAGAGGTTGAAGGGGTGGGGGGTCAGCCTGTCAGTACTCTGTGCAGGTCACTCAAGTTCCTCCACCCCAAACTCGCTCATCCATATCTTTGTGGAACTTGCTATATATAATAATGAATACATAGCTGTGTTAATGTGAATCTATTATATCCCTACAACAGCTACACATGTATTTAATATAAGTAACACAATATTAAATATATGTAACAAATCAAAATATGTAAACTCTTTTTTTCTGTTTTTAAATAGATGGACTTGTCTCTTACAATGCCCCAGCTGGTCAGCAATTTCTTGTATCTGATGGCCAGATGGTTAACCTAAATGATACTATATATGATGGAGCAGTTGGCTACAGGTAAATTATTATTATTATTATTATTATTGTTTGCAGAACATGCTATAACATCAAGAAAACAATATTATATATTGTACATAATGTGGCTGATTGATGGAGTAAAGTATGGCCACTTTGCAGAGTGGAGTTTCCCTTTAAAAGGGGATTTCACTTAGCTTAGTTAATATGGTGAAGTTGTGCCAGCTTCTATCATTTAAACACTTACAAGCAAAAATTGTATTTGTTTTTTGTTATTTTTCTTACATGTGACTGGGTATTTTGTGAAGAGTGAATTTTCACCACATTCAAGTTAAGTGAAAATTTACTTTCAAAATGAAAACTCATTTTGTGAAGTGAATATGCTCTACCTCCTGAGTAAATCAGCCACAGTGTGCCTGCAGACCAATAAAATGTGGTTGGATAGAGTTATATTAGGTCACTGTTAACTTTAATTATATTAGACCCCAGTGGCCTTTGCTGCTTTCTCCATAAGGTCCATTTATCAGCAGTTCTTAAACTGAGCAGTAGAGAAGCAAGCATGAAAGTAAAGGAAAAGTCTTGATGTGGAATATTCTATTAGATGTCTGCTTTAATCCCATTCTACAGGGTGGGCCATTTATATGGATACACCTTAATAAAATGGGAATGGTTGGTGATATTAACTTCCTGTTTGTGGCACATTAGTATATGTGAGGGGGGAAACTTTTCAAGATGGGTGGTGACCATGGTGGCCATTCTGAAGTCGGCCATTTTGAATCCAACTTTTGTTTTTTCAATAGGAAGAGGGTCATGTGACACATCAAACTTATTGGGAATTTCACAAGAAAAACAATGGTGTGCTTGGTTTTAATGTAACTTTATTCTTTCATGAGTTATTTACAAGTTTCGGACAACTTATAAAATGTGTTCAATGTGCTGCCCATTGTGTTGGATTGTCAATGCAACCCTCCTCTCCCACTCTTCACACACTGATAGCAACACAGCAGGAGAAATGCTAGCACAGTTACGAGCCTGGACTGTGTGTATTACACCACCACGTGGTAGAACGACCTTGATACTACAGCCACTATCCCTTAACGACCGGTAGTTCAGCCGAAACCTCCTTACCGCCATGGAGGACCTTCCTCGTCGAGTGGGCCATAACCAAAAATGACTGGTATTTTTGGTATTTTTTTTTGTATACGACACTTCTATGCTCTACACGTCGTGGACTTTGATACCTATGACCTTCGGACACGATCGTAAAGAGGACGACACAACGATAGTCACACACTTCTCACCCTCTCCTCCCAACGTAACTGTTAGGTTGTGTTACCCGTCGTGTAACTTGTGTAAAATATTC
>BLSH010248096.1:1601398-1612041 GCA_018402905.1 Glandirana rugosa | reverse complement strand
AAGCACACCATTGTTTTTCTTGTGAAATTCCCAATAAGTTTGATGTGTCACATGACCCTCTTCCTATTGAAAAAACAAAAGTTGGATTCAAAATGGCCGACTTCAAAATGGCCGCCATGGTCACCACCCATCTTGAAAAGTTTCCCCCCTCACATATACTAATGTGCCACAAACAGGAAGTTAATATCACCAACCATTCCCGTTTTATTAAGGTGTATCCATATAAATGGCCTACCCTGTACTAAAGATAGGGAACACTACCATTTCAATTGAATATCATGGTATATTGATATATTAAAGGCTGCATCTCAACTTGATATAGAATGTATTTTGGACACAATCTACACAATAAACTTCATGGCTTGATGTGATAAATTAAATAAAACAACTATGTTCATAACTCTCCTGTTGGGATCATAACAACGGATGCAGCAGGGATGTCTTAAATTACAACTATGGGCAAAAGCAAAAATTATATGTATGCTACAGATGCAACAGTCTCCCCGGCTGTTGCTGAGCAAAATAAAGGCAGCTTGCAGGGAAAATTTCTTTTTTTTTTTTGGCTTTATAACTGCAATTATTGCTGCAGCAGATTCTAGACACGGTACAGATCTGCCACTTTACAGGTAGAATAAGACCCCCC
The DNA here is from genome assembly GCA_018402905.1 of Glandirana rugosa. Lineage (NCBI taxonomy): Eukaryota > Metazoa > Chordata > Amphibia > Anura > Ranidae > Glandirana > Glandirana rugosa. Next base: position 1,611,398 of record BLSH010248096.1, on the reverse strand, counting down.
AGAAACTATATTGGAAGGAATTTTTCATTTTTATGCTTTCACTTTAAAAATTCAAGAATCTGCTCATTTAAAAATTAAGTTTTTCAAAAACTTTTTTTTCATCGATACATGTCCCCCAGGGCAGGACCATGACCCCTATAACCATTGTATGCACAATTACTTGCATATTAGCCTTCAAAATGGGCACTTTTGACTTTTGCAGTTCGGGTCCCATTGACGTTAATGGGGTTCGTTAATCGGATCCCAACTTTCGCTGTGTTCGAAAGTTCTGGTACCAACCGAACAGGGGTCCGCTCGGCCCATCCCTAGTAGCAAGCAGATATCAAGTAAGAGGATACAAACTCCTTACGAGGTGGTATCAACCCACAGCAGTGTTACAGTGTATGTTTCCCTAGGCTTCCAATATCTGTTGGCACTGTTGGGAGATCTCTCCTCTCCTTTTTACTGTTAATATATTTTAAAAATTTCTTGGGGGGGGGCGCATGCGTGGCTTCTGAACATGATGGACGTTTAGAGGGAGAGCTCTCCGAGGCCTCCGTAAAGCTTCACTACAGTCCTGCAGCATCGGGGGTAAGCTAAAAACCCTCACCTACCCCACGGGCACCTCATGGGCAAAGCGGGCCAGCAGCAAAGCAATTATACACTGTTCTTTGGGTCACGATCGGGTTCGGCTATTGAACAATACCTTACTAGGCCGCAGTCCCCAACCTCGATTTCCCCTACAGACCCTATGCTGGGAACCGAAGGGACAGAGATAGTGCATACGCAGACCACATCTGCAAGGGTTCCTAACTCATCCCAAGCTATTCTAACCCCGGCCATCCTGGATGAGAAGTTAAACAATCTTCTACTGCAGATCACCCGCAATATCACAGCTGAGGTCAGCAAGATCTCCCAGGAACTGAGGGGGGAGATATATCAAATTGGTGAACGAACGGATGCCTTGGAAAATAAAATGGATGATTTACTCCAATATGTCCAAGCTATAGAGGAGGAAAACTCTAACTTAAAACATTCGGTTTCCCAGCTCCAATAACAGCAAGAGGACTTGGAAAATAGGGAAAGACGCCAGAGCTTGCGTTTTCGTGGGATACCAGAGTCTGTTGGTGACAATAACCTGTGCCCTTACCTTCTGGGCCTTTTCAACACACTGGCACCATCAATTGCTGGTATTGACTGGCGACTGGACCGGGCGCACAGGTCACTGGGCCCAAAATGTCCAGATGGAGCCAGGAACGTGATTTTAAAGTTCCACTATTATAATAGCAAGGAGGCACTAGCCTTAGTCACACGCAACAAGTCTTTGCTGGAATATAAGGGGGCCAAACTCCAGATCTTTAGTGACCTGTCCCCCATTACCCTAGCCAAACTCAGAGCCCTACGCCCTGTCATGGCGCACCTGCAACATCATCGTGTTCAATACTACTGGGGCTTTCCCTTTCGCCTGGTCGTCACCCACGATGGTACTCAACACAGTCTTCAAGACCTCCAGGAGGGAGAGGCGTTTATCAAAAGCTTGAATCTGCCACCTATGCCAGAGGGTGACTTGCTACTTGTTCCCCCGGCTGGTTGCCAGATGCCATCTACTCCCAGCCAACTCTGGACCCCCATGAGGTCGAGGATGCCAATACTCCTCAATGATCCCAAAACTCAAGACAACCTGCATGATAACCTGGGCGGACTCCTGCTGCTCTCCCTTTTCACGCATGGATTGATTGACCTATGTGTTCTGATCTGGACTTAAGATTTTCTTGTTCCCCTCTGTCTGGTTGGACAACCGTTCCCAAACCCATGGGGCTTAGTTTCTACTACCATCTTATATGTTTTACGATGGCTTTTGTTGCTGTTAACTATTACAATATTGAATCAGCAGTTTCTGGTCACGTCTAACTGCTATTTTCCTCTCATCGCTGTCTCCCAAGTTGGATTTGGCCAGTCTCCGTTTGAACATTCCGTGTTCTCTCTCACAAGGCTCCTCTGGAACTGCACCTTGTTCGGAACTGCTATGTTTCCCCAAATGACCCTGAATTGTTATCGGGGTCTCCAGAGAGACGGCTGCCTCTCAGGACTTCAGATGCTGGTTTGCTGCTGGTTTTTCTTTTTGGGACCAGTTTTAGGTCCGACTGAACTTATGCTTTTTTGTGCAATTTCTATCTTACAGGTTCATTTTTCCTTCTCCTCCCCTTGTGGGAGATTTATTTACATCCGAAAGCACTTAAACAGGTTGACTCATGTATTTCTCATCCATTCTATATTGGTCATTGCTCTCATGTGTGATAAGTTAACAGATGCTCTAGAAACTGTACGACTATTATGGCTTTAAGGATAATGTCTCATAAATAATGTTAAAGGACTGAACTCAGTTCAGAAACAATGGATGGCTTTGAAGGAGTTCAGGCTGATGTAGTCATGGTCCAGGAGACACATTTTAAGGTCGGAGGTTCGTTGAGATTTGCATCCAAGTATTATCCCACCTCTTATATAGCTTCTGATCCCACGGGAAAAGTGGGTGTAGCCATTCTAATTAAAAAAGCATGCCCGATTAGGCTTAAAAATAAACATATTGACCAACATGGGCGTTTCATAATCCTGGATTGTGACTACATGACCTCTTCTTTTACTTTGATTAATGTATATGCCCCGAGTACGGGACAAATAGATTTCCTGAACAAGGTATTTGAATGTTCCCAACAATTCTCTCAGTCCTTCAAGATAATTGGTGGGGACTTTAATCTGATTCTGTCGCCAAGAAGATATAGGCAAACCCTATTTCAAGATACTCCATCTCGTAAGGTACTCTCCTCTGCTACATCTTTTTGACAATGTAGTAGATCACAACAGCTGTTTGATTCTTAGAGGCTTTAGCATCCCACAACCAAATAGTTCTCATTTTACTCCTCGGCAAACAAAATGTATTCTAGGTTGGACCACTTTTTTATTTCTGCCCGGTCATTCCATATGTGGTGGATGCCAACATCTCATCTATTACATGGTCAGATCACGCTCCCATTTTTCTAGACGTGGTCCTGACCTCAACATTCCCTAGGGCCTGCCATTAGTGTCTCAATGACCACCTCCTCCAACTCCCAGATACACAAAATAAATTAGATGAAGCACTGGAAGAATTCTTCCAACTTAATAAGGGATTGGTTCAGAGTCCATATACGCTATGGGAGACGCACAAGGCCTACTTTAGGGGAGCCTGTATAGCAGAAGGTACAAGGCTCAAAAGGGACAAAGCTAAATTAGCTCAAACCTTAACAGCTGCTTTATAAACTGCTGAGGAACAGCTACTTCACAGCCCAATGGTAGCTGGACTCAGGGAAGTGATGTCTATTCGAGAGCAGATATGGTCCTTAAGCCTCTCTAGAATAGCTAAATCACTCCTCTGGGCTAAGCAGAAATTTTATGAGTTTTCGAATAAACCCCAAACCCTTCCTCTCCCTCCCGGAATCCCTCATCCAGACAGATGGAACCAGAACCCATTGCCCAATGACCATGTCCAAAACTTTTGGAGAATACTACAATAAACTTTATAATTGCCTAATGCCCAAAAACCATTTCTCCTTCTCCCAAGCTAACTTTTTAAAGATATTCGGATTCCCAAAATTTCAAAAACAGACTTGGTTATAAACTTAATGCCGCAGAGGAACTCCTGCTAACGGTAAAAGAACTTCCCCTCCATAAGTCTCCTGGGCCTGACAGGCAACCCTATTCATATAATTTCCTAGACCTGCAGTAGTGCTGAGTCTGGATGCCCAAAAGTCCTTTGATAGGTTGTGTTGGCCCTATATGTTTTCCACTCTAGGTAAATTTGGATTTGAAGGCCCCTTTATTAAAGCCCTAGAGGCACTATATTTTCAAAACTCTGCTCAGGTGCAGATGTCGTCCTTTCTGTCACCCTCCTTCCCCATGACCAATGGCACTCATCAGGGGTGTCCCCTATCTCCGTTGCTTTTCATTCCGTTAGGAGCCCCTGGCAGAGGCGATTCCTTCAAATGAAAATATCTCTGGGGTGGTGATGCGGCAGGGGGAGTACAAGCTGTCCCACTTCGCAGATGATATTCTGCTAACTATAACCAATCCACTCATATCCCTTCCAAACCCTACATTCCCTTCTAACCTCATTCAGTGCCATCTCAGGATATCAAATTAACACAGCTAAAATGGAAACGCCCTACCCTTGCACATGCTATTAAGTTTACTGATACAACTTAAACTTGCTTACCCTTACAGGTGGTGTTCCAACTCGCTGAAATACCTGGGCATTAATCTTACTCCTTCTTATTCCTTATTCTTTATATGCGGCCAATTACACCCCCTTACTTCAGGAAATCACAAAATCTTTACAACATTGGGGGAAATACCCTACATCCCTTCTTGGCAGAGTGAACATTTTAAATTTTTTTTCATTTACAAACTACTATATCTCTTTGAAACCCTGCCAGTAGCTGTGCCGCTGCCCCAGTTAAAAGCCATACAGAGGGGTTTCCTTAAATTTATTTGGAAAAATGGAGCACATCGTATAGCAAGCTTGGTAGTTTTTTTCTAGAGGAGGGTTGGGTGCCCCTGATGTTGCTAAATATTATTATACCACACACCTGAGAGCTATAATTTCATGGTCTAGCCTAATGGCCCGATTAAATGGTCGGAGATCGAGAAGGGGGCCATGTACCTGATTCATCCAGGATCTGTGATAAGGTCCTTATCACTTCACAAGGACCCTGTATTAAAACACGTTTCTCTCTCCTATGCTTTTTACCATTTCTATATGATGCAGGTGCCAGGGTAAATTTTCTCTATCCTCTCCATGCCCACCCTTGACCACTGTATTGCTAAATCCAGTAATTCCTGATAGCATGTCTTTGGGATGGATGTGGCCATGGATACAGGCTTTCCTCTACCAACTGTGCAACCTGGTCCACCCAGTCACTAGAAGGCTATACTCCTTTAGTGAACTACAGGAAAAATTCAAGATTCCTTCTCATACATTTTATTATTACCTACAAGTTAGACATTTCTTACAATCACTATCCAATACCCAGACTTTAGATAGACCCACTCTCTTTGAACACCTTTGTGCACAGGGCCCTTAACAGCCACATTTAATATCCGCTATCTACCATATCCTCCATAAAGCCTCCCCCCTCACAGAACACTCTCACCAATACATGGAGAAATGGTCCCGCATACTTGATAGGCCATTATCCCTGCATGTGGGGCAGGGTCTGGACGGCCACATTCAAGTCGTCCAGATGTGTCACACAAAAAGAAACTGCTTTAAAAGTTTTAATGCTTTGGTACTTGACCCCTGAGGTTCTGCGCAGATTTAAGCCTACTTGTTCGAAATTCTGCTGGAGGTGCGGATACGAAATAGGCACACTTTATCACATTTTTTGGCAGTATGACTTGATCCGGCCTTTCTGGAGCGAGGTCATGAGCCTGCTTCAGAGAGTGTTGGATATGTCTTTTCCACTTGACCCAGTTCATTATTTACTGGGCCTTCCCTTTCCCGGGAATCTCCAAGAACACTAAATGATCGACCTCCTATATACTCTTGGCAGCTATGAGAACTATGCCACTAAGCTGGTTACAAAAATACAAGTCCTCTGTGGTCCATGTTTCTCCAGACCATAGCAGACATTAGAAGGATGGAATATCTGACTGCCATGGTACACAATGCCGTGCCCCAATTCAACAGGATCTGAGAACGCTGGGACACCTTGGAGTATGGTGCCCCATTGCCAGGTTCCACAAGCTGATTTTTCACATTAATCTGTTGACTACTCAAGGTGTACACATTGACACTCAGATAGGCTGGGTCGAACCTCTGATATTCCATTTGTGATCAATGTAGGTGTAATATGTAAATATGTCCAACCTGTCCTCCTTAATATCCTGAAGTCATAATCTATACCTGATGATGTATTGTACATGAGCATAACCTGTAAATATTGAATGCTTGGTAAAGGATGCAAACACCTGTTTTCTGTTTTTGTACTTAGTCATTAGCTAATGGCAATGTTTTGTATATGTACTTTTGCACTTGTCCTGAAATTTCAATAAAAATTACAATTATAAAAAATGTATTGGGATTATTTTTACTCTCCTCCACTGTGTATCTCTCATAGTGTTTTTTAGCCACCCTGATTGTGTTCTTACACTACTTATTGCATTCCTTGTAGTGTTGGAATTCTGACAATGGCCCATCTGCTTTGTAGTTTTTAAAGCCCATTTTTTTGTCCTTAATATGACATTTTATGTTTTGGTTCAGCCACCCAGGTTTAACCTATGTTCTTATATATGTATTACTCCTTGGAATGCACTTGGTGATACTTTTATTTAATATATTCCTAGAGCACTCCCAATTGTCCTCTGTATGCAATGGCTCAAGGATTTGGCCCCATTAATATCCTGTAGCATTGAGCACAGTTTAGAAAAGTTGGCTCTTTTGAAATTTAGTGTTATTGTACTCCCCTAGTGCCTCCCTTTCCTATGTTTTATGCTGAATGTAATAATCCTATGGTCACTAGTTCCAAGTTGTCCCATATTTCTACATCTGCAATCAGATCTGTATCATTTGTAATTAATAGATCTAGCAATGCGTTATTTATAGTCTGGGAACCCACCAATTGGGACATGAATTTGTCCTGTTGCGACATTTAAGAAATGGCGGCCTTTAATGAGTGGGCTGTCCCTACTGTCCAGTCAATGTCAGGATAGTTGAAGTCCCCCATCACAACAACATTTCCCTGCCTCACTGCCATTTCTAACTGTAAAAGAAGATCCCACTCCACCTCTTCCTTTAGGTTAGGGGGCCTGCAACATACTCCCAATGTAATTTCCCGCTTACTTCTACCCTTTGAAATTCCACCCATACGGACTCCACCTTCCCCCTTGCCTCATTCCTGATGTCATTCCACTCTTCTACTCGTAAATCATTCCTGATATATTGTCACACCCCCCCTCTTCTATCTTTCCTGTCCCTTTGATACAAGGAATACCCCTGGAAATTTGCCAGCCAGTCATGTGAGTTGTCAAACCAAGTTTCTGTTATTACCATGAAGTCCACATCCTCTTTGTGTAATAGCAGCTCCAGTTCCTCCATTTTATAGACTAGGTTCCTGGCATTTGTGAACATTACCCTGGGTTTTGTACTGGTGCATACTATTTTCTCCACATGATTTCTTAGGCTTCGTTTTTGATTTGGTAACTCATTAACCCTGGGATTAGATGTTATGGATATATTATCACAAGTGCCTCCACTATTACTCTCTGTCTTATGCTAACTGTACAACATTTACCAAGATTTACAGATAGGCAGTATGCTATACGGCAATGTTTCTCAAACTTTTACGGTGAAGTACCACTGCAGGTCTAAAAAAATTGTAAGTACCCCTGTATTGAGAAAGTAATTTCTATTGTTTGGCTGTCATGGTTTCTGTGTAATGTCAGTATGTGTTTGTGATGATAGACGGCACTGATAGGAGGCACTGATGGCCACTGATGAGGCTGCACTGATAGGCGTTATTGATGAGGCTGCACTGATAGGCAGCATTGATGAGGCTGCACTGATAGCGTGCACTGATAGGCGACATTGATGAGGCTGCACTGATAGGGGACATTGATAGACGGCATTGATGAGGCTGCACGGATAGGGTGCACTGATAGGCGGCATTGATGACGCTGCACTGATAGGATATTGTATAAAGGTATTTGGCTGCCCTTATTCTTGTGTATAGCAGCTAGCACGACAACTGACAAATTGTTACAAAAATGGAAAAAAACAAAAATGCAGCGCTATAAATTGTGAATAGATTAGAAATAAATAAAAATAGGTTGGATAAACAATCTCAGAGTAAACATGAAGTGTTCTATATTAATTATTAAAACAGTCCTGTTTTATGGTGAAATGTGCAAAAAGCATTATAATTAGTTCATATATTAAAAAAAATCACTTAAAAATTGCACAAAGTCCCATGATGAAAAAGTGCAGATAAAAAATAAATTCATGTGTAAATATTATAAAAGAAGAAATGAGAGAAATCCTCTTCACATTGCACTCTTCCTTAGAAACTTTTGGATCTATGAGCTGAAAACATACACTCCATTCGGATTGAATCAACATGGGATATAAACACTTTTATTAATAGGGCTTGATGATGTTTACGGTATAATATCTGAAATATAAATATATTGGATTCTGTACAAGAAGTAAGGTGAGATTTTTCTCCTAGGAGACACTTTCTGATAGCTACTTATTGTTTATACTTTAATTCATAATACACTCGATCAAAGTGAGAAGTTCAATATAACTTTAATAATAATTTGTATAGATATATTTATGATGTACTCCTTTAAACTGAGAGGTCCTATATAGCTCCAATAATTGGGTGTATCACGGTGATATATGAAATGTTCAATGATTTTTTCTTCCCAAAATGTATTTATAAATTTCATACCAACTCTGCGATAAACAATATATACATAATTATGGCATAGAAAGAGTTTTGAACCTGGAGTTAATTTGTTTTTAAAAGTTTTAAGCTTTTTATTATTTTAACTCAGTTTTACATAATAATATACATAAGGATGCTTTAACAAGGAAGGGATTTTTGCCTCTTTTTGTTATCTGCATCCCGTTTTTAATTCGGAATAGGCACGGTCATTCCTAATATTCACTTCCTAATTTTTACTCTCATAATGAGGATTGGCTTGCAAAGATTGCGGGCGGGAGGAAGTAATGCAATTTTGAACAGAAAGTGACTGGACGGCCTTGTTTACACACCTCACATTCAAAGTGAGGCTTGATCAGCATAGGATGTATGTTTAGATCCCATATAGAGGCGACAATTTACGTCCCAGGGTCAAAACGTTTATATAAACTGCATGGGCAGCGTGACACCCCAGATGATGTCCTATTAAGACGAAACACGTCACATCCTCTGCTCTATGCCATACCTGTACTTTGAGATGAGCGCAATACATCTACCAAAATGTGAGTGTTTTTATTCGTGTTCAATAAAATAGTTTGTTTTTACGGTATCACGATATGTCCGGTTCCATCCTCATTCCATTATGAATTACATCAATGATCTGTGAGAGGAATCTCTATATGCTATCAGTGATATGGAGTACGGTTCAAAATCAACCACTTGATCTATCTGAGGATATCCGGCCTCCCAGCTCCATCCTAGGGGATAGTAATAACCTCAGGATTACCATTGGGGGCACTGACACCAAAGCTTGCATGACCTAGGTTGGTGTATGTCAAATAGGTCCATTCCATCTGGTAAGCCTCCTATACAAATTTGGTGGCAGTTTCTCACAGTGGAGGGTATTAAGGAGAGGAGTCCCTTCACACTATATCAGAAGTTTGGGTGTATTGACACCAAAACCTGTATGACCTAGCTTGGTATATGCCAAATAGGTCCACGCTATCTGGAAAGCCTCCTATATTATCTTAGTGAGAAACACCTCTATGGAGGAATGCAACGTGAAGAGGATATCTCTACTTTCTTCTGTTATACTATATACAGTCCTGCTCACCATTATTGGCACCCATGAAGTTTATGTACATATTGTGGAATATCTACTGAAGGAAATGTATCAAATTAACCAACATATTACTACAGACTGACATATATCATATTGTCTTCTTTCATCTCTATAGGAGAAGTGCAACGTAAGGAGGTATCTCCACAAAGAGTGATTCTATTATATCCTCCGAAAGGTCTATCGCACCTGGATAAACCGTATATGGTTCGATCCAGTATGTCCAAAACCACAGTTATGTGGGTTTGAAGACTATATCACACTTCCCTGAGGAGAGGAATTATGGGAGGTGACACTCTTTGACGGTGGTTTAAACATATCCTCCGAATGGTCTACCTTACCTGGATAAACTGTATGTGGTTGGATCCAGTACGTTCGAAACCACAGTCACGGGGGTTACCATTAGGACTCCAATAATGATAGGGGATCCTACCTCGACCCTCCG
>BLSH010248096.1:1584485-1599140 GCA_018402905.1 Glandirana rugosa | reverse complement strand
CCCCACTCCTCACAACCCCCCCAATTCTTCGTAGCTCTCACCTCTTCACACCCCCCCCCTACAGAGGTGGAGGTATGGAGGTAATTGCTGCCATCTCCATCCCAGCTGACAGGTCTGAGGAAACTGCGACAGAGGGGGCAGCAGAAGGCACCATACCTGCAGGCACAAGGGGGTTCCTTGGGCACATTTCCCAAATGCTTCCGCTTATTTACTGGTGGCTTTTTGGGTGCTGGCAGCCTGCCCTTGGGCATCCTCGGGTGTTGGGGAACGACAAGAATCTGGTGGGAGGAGTAGGAATAGTAAGGGATTAGGGCACCTGTGCAGCTGCATAAGTGAAAAGAGAGAGCGACGTTGTGTGTGTAAGCTGCCAGCTCACTGTGATCAGGACACGTGCACGCTCTCCCCTCTGCTTGTACCAGCTTTGCTTACTGGCGAACAGTGCTGAGGAATAGCCTGGAGGCACCCAGATTGGTGGAAGGGTGGGGGAGCCTATGTGAGGCAGGCAGGTGTATTGTGCTTCAGAGGCCTCTGATCCCCAGTACAGAAGTGCCCAGTCCACCCTGATCCTGGCCCAGAGCCCACACTCTGCAGCTTTGCAGAGTTTTGAAGAGGTGGTGGTGGAGCTGGGAGATGCATGTCCCAGTACACACACACACACACGGGGGAACACTTCCCCTATTGTAAGCATAGTATCACTCAACATGGCTACAGCAAGCCGCCGGGGATGGTATGTGTGCAGGAGGTGGAACTCGGGAGACAGAGCACTGCGCGGACCCCCTGCCCTTGGTGCACCTACCCCCAGAGGTACACGCACCACGGGTTGAGAAACCCTGCTGTACAGTAAGGTTGCATATGTCTCAGACATCAATATTAGTGTAATTATGATGTACACATGCAATATGTCCACACCTTTTCCATCTTTTGAATTATGTTGTGCACTGCAGTCTGCATACATTCTTGTTTTTGCAACTCTTTGGTGATGTGGCACTGATGTTTCCCATGTATAATTCTTCAAAAAAATTGAATGTGAACTCACTGCAAAGTATATCCCCATGGGCAATAAGTTGAAAAAGTTGAAAATAAAACCTATGCTGCTCACGACGAAAGTTAAAAAAGCTTTAAATAATAAGAAAAAAGCTTTTAAAAAATATAAAAATGAAGGAACACTATTAACATGTTAATGTTACAAAGAATATAACAAAATATGTATAAAGGAGGCAAAAATTCAAAATGAACGAAAAATTGCAAAAGATAGTAGGACAAACCCCCAAAAATTCTTCAAATATATTAATAGTAAAAAGGTTAGGCCTGCGCATGTAGGCCCTTTACAAAATAATCAAGAGTGGGTGACTGGGGACAAAGAGAAGGCAAATTTATTAAATAATTTCTTCAGCTCTGTGTATACAAAGGAGCATGGGGGAGCTCAAGTCCATTATCAGGATGGCATTGACACAGCCCCAAATGATCCATAATGGCTCAAAAGTGATATGGTCCTGAAATATTTAGACAGAATAAAGGTGAATAAAGCACCTGGACCAGATAGGATCCACCCACGGGCCCTAAAAGAATTGAGCTCTGTCATTTAAAAGCCATTGTATCCAATTTTTAGGGACTCCTTAATAACTGGAATAGTACCACTGGATTGGCATAGGGCCAATGTGGTGCCTATATTTAAAAATGGATCAAAGTCTTTACCAAGTAACTATAGACCTGTTAGTTTAACTTCAAAAGTTGGGAAGATACTGGAGAGTTTAATAAAAGACCTCATAGGTGAGTTTTTGCTGAAAACAATATGTTAAGCAGCAGACAGCATGGATTCATTACAGACAGAAGATGTCAAACAAATCTCATTTCTTTTTATGAGGAGGTAAGTAAAACCTTGGACAGAGCGGTGGCTGTGGATGTGGTATTCTTGGATTTCGAAAAAGAATTTGACACAGTTCCCCACACACGGCTAATGTTTAAGGCAGTCCACAGGCTTGGAAAGATCAGTTTGTAAACAAATAGAAAACTGGCTAAAAGGCCAAATTCACAGAGTAGTGGTTAATGATCCATACTCTGAATGGTCTAAGGTTATCAGTGGTTATCAGTGGTGTACCTCAAGGTTCGGTTACTTTTTAATATCTTTATAAATGATATAGGGTCTGGGATTAAAAGTACCATTTCAGTGTTTGCAGATGACACCAAGCTATTCAGTGGAATAACATCTTTACAGGATGTCTCCAACATATAAGCCAATCTCAATGTACTGTTTAATAGACTTGTGCAGAACGGAAAATTTTGTTTTGTTTCATTTTCATTCGTAAAATACATCATTTCGTTCTGTTATGTTAATTTGTTTTCAGATAAATCATAATTTCTGTAGTGTCGATATTCGTTATACCGAATTGATTCGTTTTGTATGTATATTGATTCGACTCGATATTTACTGTATCTCACCAAAGTGAGTACACCCCTCACAACACTGTAGTGTAAATTTGCTGTCCCCTCAAAATAACTCAACACTCAGCTATTAATGTCTAAACCGTTGGCAACAAAAGTGAGTAAAGCCCTAAGTGAAAATGCCCAAATTGGGCCCAATTAGCCATTTTCCCTCCCCGGTGTCATGTGACTCATTAGTGTTACAAGATCTCAGGTGTGAATGGGGATCAGGTGTGTTAAATTTGGTGTTATCGCTCTCACTCGCTCATACTGGTCACTGGAAGTTCAACATGGCACCTCATGGCAAAGAACTCTGAAAAATCTCAGGATTTGAAAAAAATAATTTTTGCTCTACACAAAGATGGCCTAGGCTATAAGAAGATTGCCAAGACTCTGAAACGGAGCTGCAGTGTGGTGGCCAAGACCATACAGCGGTTTAACAGGTTCCACTCAGAACAGACCTCGCCATGGTCGACCAATGAAGTTGAGTGCGTCTTTGGGAAATTGATGTACTAGCACTGCTGCAGAGGTTGAAGGGGTGGGACATTAGCCTGTCAGTGCTCAGACCATACGCCGCACACTGTATCAAAATATGGCAGCGGGCCTCAGGAATCTTGAATTACTGCATCAAGCCACCTGGAAATACTGACAGATGGCTTGAGCAGGAGATGTGAGGGATCCGTAAGGTAGGTTTGCTCAGGCTCAGCAAGTTGAATTCAGCAAGGATGGTAGAGGATTGTAATCGGCGGCCCTCAAGATGGCAGCGGGCCTCGGGAATCTGGAGCCAGCCACAGCCGGATTACTGCAGCTGAACTTGGAAAAACTGACAGAGGGCTGAAGTAGATGCTGTAAGGGACCTGGTAAGGTAAGTTTGCAGGCTCACCAGGCTGAATCCAGCAAGGATGGCACAGGATTGAGTCAAGATAATCGGAGCTCTTCAGTACATCTGCCTCTGCTTACATCCGGACATGCCCCCCAATTTCTTTCGTATTTGTTGAAATTCGTTATTTTCTTCGGACATTCGGATGCATCCGAATGTCCGAAAGATGCAAAATTCAGCCGTTTTTCGATTTGTTATGAAACAAATGGCACATGTCTACTGTTTAATTGGGCAACTATATGACAGATGAGGTTTAATGTAGATAAATGTAAAGCTATACACTTGGGGGCTAAGAATATGCATGCATCATACATACTAGGGGGAGTACAACTGGGGGGATCCATAGTGGAGAAGGATCTGGGGGTTTTGGTAGATCATAAACGTAATAATAGCAAGCAATGCCACAGGGCGTGGCTGGCGACGGAGCTGTATGGACGCAGCCTAGCTGAGCTCCGTGGCTCCTTTTCTCCTTAAGCGACTGGAAGCAACTTAGAGCTTACCTGGGGACACATCTGTGCACCGGAGCTCCCGGGTACAACAAGCAGCGACGTGGGGAAGAGGAAAGATCGGGGGGACCCCGCAAAGTATCAGAGTTTAAATGTCCAGGCAGCTCTCCCAGGAAACAAGATGGTGCCGACTCACACAGCCACACTGCAGCTGGACGGCAAACGGCTTGTCACATTGAGCTGATTGCAGATCACATTGAAGAAGAGGATGAGCGCAGGCAAGGGCAATCCCTTTGAGGACAGCAATAACAGCCCACTAAAGCAAAGGAGGAAACTGTCTGAAGCAGAGGATAACGTAAGTGGATCTTCAATTACCCCTGCTATATACAGCAACTCACATGCAGACAAACTAAATGCATTCCCCACAGTAGGTCAGCCTATTCTGGATACTGACATAAAGGAAATGTTACTGACACTATAGGGCGCTATTCAACAAGACCTTCAAGTTTATATGCATAAGACAAAGGAAGAAATGGAGGAACTAAAATTAAAATTAAAAAATGGTGGACATTGAAGATAGATCCAGAAGGAACAATGTCAAATTTAGAGGAATCCCTGAAAGTATTAAGAACACAGACCTACAAAAATTTCTGAAAAAAATGATGACGGACCTACTCCCCCAAGTCCCCCACTAAGAGCTAACAATAGACAGAGCCCACGGACTGCTGAAAACTTCCTATATACCAGAAAAACTCCCAAGGGATGTCATTGCAAGAATCCATTTTTATCATGTCAAAGACTCTCTAATGCTTTGTGCAAGATACCGCTCTCGCCTACCAGACCCTTATACGGGAATTTATCTCTATTCAGACCTCTCTCAAACTACGCTGCTGGCCCGCAAGAATCAAAACTAATCTAAATTTTCAGGAACCACAACATAAAATATAAATGGGGATTTCCCACAAAACTGACCATCGACAAGGAAGGCACATCCTACACCATTACCTCCTTGAAGGATGGCCTCAAACTATTGGGGAAATGGGGTCTACTCCCCATGGATGAAGAACCTTCATAAAAAAAGCAAATCCAGAAAGAATCCAACAACAATGGAACTCAAATAATGGTTAAGCATAACCTCCCTAACCTCCCCCTTTGGAAAAACAATTCATTTTTGTTCTCGCAGGGGAGCTGCGTGTCTACAATGAGGAATAGATTAACTGAATTTTTTGATATAAACAATAATGACTCCACCACTATTACGAACCTGTGGTGTAAGCCAGAGGTATACTCATACAATTGGCCTCCAGGGAAAAGAAGCGGAAACTTAAAACTATTAATGCCCTCCTACAAGACATCTCTAAACTTGAAGCAGAGCACAAAATATGCCCTAACAACAATAATCTGCTCCAACTACTAAATATTAAAAGAAATGATTTAAGAACCATATTACTAACTAACCACGATAAAACTCTCAAGAGACTAAAAGTAAACTACTACTCCCAGACCAATAGGGCAGGGAAGATGATGGCCGCCCTCCTACGCCATCGCCAAACAAAACTAAAAATTCTTAAACTTTCCTACCACAGAACAGGTAAAATATCAATTAATCCACAAGAAATAGCAAACTCCTTCTCAGACTATTACGAAGAACTGTACAACCTAGATAAAGATAAAGGCACAGCCCAACCTTCCTCTAAAGTCATTGATAATTTTCTAAGAAAAATCAACCTACCAAAAATGAACTCTGAAACCCTATCCAAATTTAATCAACCCATCTCAATAAAAGAACCTTAAAAGTCATTAAAGACCTTCCAGTGCACAAAGCCCCAGGCAAGGATGGCCTAACTATTGAATATTATAAAACGTTCTCAGACATCCTTGTGCCATACCTAACTGATTTGTTTAACAATATAGCAACAACAAAACAAACACCAAAAGAACTACTTGAAGCAGTAATTATCACAATACCAAAAGCAGATAAAGATCCCTCATCACCTTTAAACTACAGACCAATATCCCTCCTCAACACCGACTTAAAAATGTATGCAAAAACTCTGGCCAACCGCTTATTAGAAATCACCCCCAACTCAATAGAACCTGACCAAGTTGGTTTTGTGAAAGGCAGACAAGCCCCAGACTCTACGAGAAGAATGGTGAATTTAATCAACCAAGTGGAGTTGAAGTGAATGCCTTCTCTGCTTCTAAGCTTGAACATGGTGAAGGCGTTTGATAGTTCATTGGAATTGCATCTCCAAAACATTAGAGAAATTTGGCTTTTTTGGTTTTATACACAAGGCAATAATGGCCCTAAATACTCAACCATCAGCAATAATATCCACCTCGGGTATTATATCAAAAAATTTTAACTTGTCAAGCGGCACCAGACAAGGCTGCCCCCTTTCACCGTTGATCTTTTCTCTCATCATTGAGCCACTAGCAGCATCAATTAGAGACAATGAGAACATCTCGGGAATAACAATAGGGAATAAAGAACACAAGGGTTATTCGCCGACGATGTTATCCTTTCCCTAACCAACCCCAAAAAATCACTACAGTCGGTTCAAGAAATAATTGAAGCATTTGGCCAAATCTCATACTACTAAATGAATAATAGTAAATGCTTCGTCCTGCCCATGAACATACCCAAAGAAGAAATTACTCTCCTTAAAGTAAAATTCAAATGTAATTGAGAAGCTCCAGCCATAACATACCTTGGTATCAAACTCGACTTTCCTACGAATAAAACTTACGCAGCCAATTTCCCAAATCTACTGGATACGATTTCTACAGCTTTACAAAACATTAAAAAGACACAGTTAACTTGGATAGGAAGAATCGTGGCATTTAAGATGCAAAGCATTCCCAAAATACTCTACCTGTTCAGAGCTTTACCCATTCTGATGCCCCAATTTTTTTTTTAAACTATCAACACCAAAATAAAGAACCTAATATGGAATGGAAAAAAAACGAGAGTGGCCTTCTCTATTTTAACAACATCCAAAGACAAACGAGGTTTGGACTTACCAAATCTTCAACTATACTACTATGCCACGCTAATAGATCAAATGAAAAACTGGTTCACACCTACTGAAGACAAATGTTGGCTTTTAATAGAAAAAGAGTACACTAAAGACAATAACCTAGCTGCCCTATCTCTAGCCTATAAAACTCTCCATAAAATAACCATACCTAGACTAATCTCAATAAAAGCCACACTTATGGCATGGGAAAAAGAAATTACAGAAAAATGTGCATTACTAGGGACTTTACAGAACATAACCATACCTCTTACCACCTTGGAATACTGCAAAGCCCGTATTTCAAACAAGAAGTGGATTAAACTAGGTTTCAACTTTTTTTAATTCATACGCCCAGATATCAAAGAATCTTTCATTATCAAAATACGAAAACGCAAACAATTACAACACTGACCCAAACAGGGACTTTCAGATTCCTGCACTGGTCTGGAACTTTCTTCGTCCCAATAAACTAGATAATAGTAAAGGCATATCCTTGTCCTAGAAGATATTCACCCTGTACCCTAATTTTGAGAAAAATCATAATATGGTTAAATGGAAAACTGACCTAGGTGAAACTTTCTCTCAACAATGTTGGCAAAAAGCTTTAAAACTCAATTATACAGCCACAGCGTGCATTGATCACTGGGATAACTCCCAAAAGATCTTGAATAGATGGTACTTAACTCCATTTAGACTATCCAAAATGTATCCTTCGACATCTGCCACTTGTTGGAGATGTGGTGACCAAATTGGGTCCCTATACCACATTCTGTGGAAATGTAAAAACCTAACTAGTTTTTGGAATTTTGTCTCTTCCTTCATCTCCTCTCTCACCCGCAATCTAATAAAACTAACCCCAGCCATGGCGCTATTGATTATAAATCTAGACATATTTCCAAAACAATACAGTACTATACTTGCAAATATTTTAATAGCAGCTAGATTGTCAATTACCAAAATGTGGAAACAGTCAGACACCCCCAATATTACAGTAGTTGTTATTAGGTTAAACTTTAAAGCAATCTATGAACTCATATTAGCTCAGAAAATTATATTACACGCCACTATGAGGATGGATAGTGAGAATAGTTTACCCACCCCAAAGCATAATATGGTTTGAAAGAACTGTTTTCTCACTCTTCGTTGTTGGTATTATAAACTCTTACCCTGCCTATACACTTTTAATTTTTGTATATGTAAACTAGATTGTGAGTTTCCTATATTACATCTTTCTCAATTGTAAGCTAAATCCTGACTAGCCAGCCCTGTCCACAGTTTGTTTTGTTCCCCCTGGGGTGGGCGGGGCTGAACCGAGAAGGAACTATCATTAACACTCCACGGTCCAATAGACAGGTACCGGTATTACGAGAGATTCAAACCCCACCGATGTTAAACTGTTGTATACTATGTTTATATCAGTTAGTACTTTAAGTACCTTTTTATTGTTACCACATTTTGAAGCACAATAAAAATCATTGAAAGTCAAAAATAAATAAATAATAGCAAGCAATGGCAAGCTGCGGTTTCCAAAGCAAGCAAAATCCTTTCTTGTATTAAGAGAGGTATGGACTCCAGAGAGAGAGATATAGTTTTGCCCCTGTACACATCATTAGTAAGACCTCATCTGGAATATGCAGTTCAGTTTTGGACACCAGTTCACAAAAAAGATATAGTGGAACTGGAGAAAGTACAGAGAAGGGCAACCAAACTGATAAGAGGCATGGAGGAGCTTGGCTATGAGAAAAGTTTAAAATAACTGAATTTATTCTCTTGAGAAGAGGAGATTAAGGGGTGATATGATCAACATGTAAAATACATAAGGGATCCATATAGTGAACTTGGCATTGAGTTGTTCACTTTAAGGTCACAGAGGACAAGGGAGCACTCTTTACGCCTAAAGGAAAAGAGATTTCATCTCCAAATACAGAAAGGTTTCTTCACAGTAAGAGCTGTGAAAATGTGGAATAGACTCCCTCCAGAGGTGGTTCTGTCCAACTCAGTAGATTGCTTTAAGAAAGGCCTTAATTCTTACCTAAATTTACATAATATAACTGGGTACTAACATTTATAGGTAAAGCTGAACAAGGGAATATCCGATAGCCTCTAGGGGGATCAGGAAGGATTTTTGCTGTAGCAAATTGGATCATGCTTTGCTGGGGTTTTTCGCCTTCCTCTGAATCAACTATGGGTATTGGATTGTGTATATGGGATTGTATAATTTTTTTTTTCTATGGTTGAACTAGATGGACTTGTGTCTTTTTTTAATCTGACTAACTGTGTACCCAGTGGCGTCGCTAGGGGGTGGCATCTGAGGCTATAGCCCTGAATCTGAGGCCCATAGCCCCAAGTCACTCCCACCTAGTGACTTCGCTGGGGCGGGGGGTGCGGGCCGCACCCAGATGACACCCATCAGCAGGGCCCAGGGCAACATCACTGCACCAATCCGCATCTCCTGCGGGCTGTCTGAGCTGTCCCCACTGGCCATTGACACTGTCTCAAACAGCTGAGCGGAGCAAAGCCGCCTCCCCCTCCTCTCTGTTTACATTCTCACAGGAGGAGGGACACTGCTGAGGATGTCCCGTGATATGAGGTATGCACTGACTGAAAAGGGGGGTCTGCACTGAAGGGGTGGTCTGCACCAAAGGGTGGTCTACACCAAAGGGTGGTCTGCACTGAAGGGGGGTCTGCACTAAAGGGGGGTCTGCACCAAAGGGTGGTCTGCACTAAAGGGGGTCTGCACTACAGGGGTGGTCTGCACCAAAGGGTGGTCTGCACCAAAGGGGTGGTCTGCACTGAAGGGGGGTCTGCACTAAAGGGGTGGTCTGCACTGAAGGGGGTCTGCACTGAAGGGGGGGTCTGCACTGAAGGGGTGGTCTGCACTGAAGGGACCTGTAATGAAAGGGGGTCTGTACCAAAGGGGGGTCTGTACCGAAGGGGACCCTGATGTAAGGGGGCTCTCTGGGGACCCTGTTGTAATGAGGGGGGCTCTCTGGGGACCCTGATGTAAGGGGGAGGCTCTCTGGGGACACTGATGTAAGTGGAGGGGCTCCCTTGGGACCCTGATGTAATATATGGTAAAGGTGGCCAACAGTTGGGTTCCTCAGTCACATATGTGGGTACAGAATATCATTAGTAAAAATGTAAAAATCTGAAGTGAGCTATATTGATATATTGTGTAAATATATTTTAGTTTTATATAGATCAATAATAGCAAACCATGGTATCCGCACTCAGATATGGAATTATATATATATATATATATATATATATATATATATATTATATATACAAGTATTCAGACCCCCTTAATGTACACACAACACCCCATATTGACAGAAAAACGCAGAATTTTTGACATTTTTGCAGATTTATTAAAAAAGAAAAACTGAAATATCACATGGTCCTAAGTATTCAGACCCTTTGCTGTGACACTCATATATTTAACTCAGGTGCTGTCCATTTCTTCTGATCATCCTTGAGATGGTTCTACACCTTCATTTGAGTCCAGCTGTGTTTGATTATACTGATTGGACTTGATTAGAAAAGCCACACGCCTGTCTATATAAGAGCTTACAGTGCAGGTCAGAGCAAATGAGAATCATGAGGTCAAAGGAACTGCCTGAAGAGCTCAGAGACAGAATTGTGGCAAAGCACAGATCTGGCCAAGGTTACAAAAAAATGTATGCTGCACTTAAGGTTCCTAAGAGCACAGTGGCCTCCATAATCCTTAAATGGAAGACGTTTGGGATGACCAGAACCCTTCCTAGAGCTGGCCGTCCGGCCAAACTGAGCTATCGGGGGAGAAGAGCCTTGGTGATAGAGGTAAAGAAGAACCCAAAGATCACTGTGGCTGAGCTCCAGAGATGCATTCAGGAGATGGGAGAAAGTTGTAGAAAGTCAACCATCACTGCAGCCCTCCACCAGTTGGGGCTTTATGGCCGAGTGGCCCGACCAAAGAAGCTTCTCCTCAGTGCAAGACACATGAAAGCCTGCATGGAGTTTGCTAAAAAAAACACCTGAAGGACTCCAAGATGGTGAGAAATAAGATTCTCTGGTCTGATGAGACCAAGATAAAACTTTTTGGCCTTAATTCTAAGCGGCATGTGTGGAGAAAACAAGGCACTGCTCATCATCTGTCCAATACAGTCCCAAAAGTGAAGCATGGTGGTGGTATCATCATGCTGTGGGGGTGTTTTTCAGCTGCAGGGACAGGACGACTGGTTGCAATCGAGGGAAAGATGAATGCGGCCAAGTACATGGATATCCTGGATGAAAACCTTCTCCAGAGTGCTCAGGACCTCAGACTGGGCTGAAGGTTTACCTTCCAACAAGACAATGACCCTAAGCACACAGCTAAAATAACGTAGGAGTGGCTTCACAACAACTCCATGACTGTTCTTGAATGGCCCAGCCAGAGCCCTGACTTAAACCCAATTGAGCATCTCTGGAGAGACCTAAAAATGACACTCCACCAACGTTTACCATCCAACCTGATAGGACTGGAGAGGATCTGCAAGGAGGAATGACAGAAGATCCCCAAATCCAGGTGTGAAAAACTTGTTGCATTTTCCCAAAAAGACTCATGGCTGTATTAGATCAAAAGTGTGCTTCTGCTAAATACTGAGCAAAGGGTTGGAATACTTAGGACCATGTGATATTTCAGTTTTTCTTTTTTAATAAATCTGCAAAAATGTTAACAATTCTGTGTTTTTCTGTCAATATGGGGTGCTGTGTATACGTTAATGAGGGGAAAAAATTAACTTAAATGATTTTAGCAAATGGCTGCAATATAACAAAGAGTGAAAAATGTAAGGGGGTCTGAATACTTTCCGTACCCACTATATATATATATATATATATATATATATATATATATATATATATATACACACACACATATATACACACGTATATTATATACATGTGTATGCCCGCCCAAGCGAATTACTTTCTTTACTTTGCTGCTATGGGCTCTAGCCCCAGATCTTTTGTAGACGTAGCAATGCCACTGTGGGTACCTATGTAACTATAATCAAAGAATTTAAAAAAATATCACCAAAAGAAAGCTCTATTTGTGTAAAAATAAAATATACAAATTTTGTTTGGGTACAGTGTTGCATGATCGAGCTATCACCAGTTAAAGTAGAGCAATGCCGAATAGCAAGAAACGGCCTGGTCATGAAGGGGGCAAAATCTTCTGGAGCTGAAGTGGTTATACCCAAAAATGCATAGTGTTCTCTTCCCACCACCCAAGAAACATATATGCAAAGAGCACATCACGTTCTCATTGCTGTGCCTCTTTCTTGTGTATGCTGTAAAGAGAAAATAATTACATTTAAGGATAAAATATAATGGAGCCAACACTAACTCCAAATGTTGTTGAAAATGGATTCCCCTTTTTCTTAGGAAAGTAGCACACGCATCTAAGCCTAGAATATGTTCAATGTTGTTACATAGTGTCTGAACATCTAGGCTTTTTCATAAGAGTGTTTTCTACAGTAAGCAAGTCATTTAAATTTTCACAAAATTTTTCAAATGGAAGCATTTTTACAAATGGTCTCAATATTTCATCCATATATTAACGTATATTTTCCATACGATTTTGATTTCTTAACACTATTGGACAGCATGCAAGTGTTTTCTAATTTTTATTCAGTTTAGGAACTACATAAAATGTTGTGATTTATTGGTTTCAGTTTACTAGGAACTTAAATTCATCTTTGAATATTATTTTGCAATTTTTTGCATTTTTTATAATTTCCTCTAATTCTTGCATATATTTACCTGTAGGGTCTTACTTTAAATATAATATTTAATTTGGGTATTGTCTTATAGTGCATTATTTTGTAACAATGTCAAATGCTTTTGTCTATCCATTAGAATTATATTTGTTCCTCTGTCCATAGGCATAATTATATTTGAATTAGATTCAAGATCTCTAAAGCAGCCATTTCATTACTTGAAAGATTGTGTTTGATCTACATTGATCTAATATTTTGATGCAAAATGTGGAGCTCAGTCTCCACTAATTTCACAAGTAGCTGGATGTTTGGATAACCTGCAAAGGAAGAAGTGCTTTTGTATTTGTGTTTCAAGTTTGTAAAAGGGCTTGTTCTGTCTCAGCTG
This sequence comes from Glandirana rugosa, assembly GCA_018402905.1. Classification (NCBI taxonomy): domain Eukaryota; kingdom Metazoa; phylum Chordata; class Amphibia; order Anura; family Ranidae; genus Glandirana; species Glandirana rugosa. The sequence continues at coordinate 1,586,247 of BLSH010248096.1, read as the reverse complement.
TTTATTTTTCTCTTCATAAGGATTCAAGTGGAGATTTCTTCTGCTATTCATTTATTTACTGCACACTCACCCTTATCCTTAGCATCTTCTTTTGTCAAAGCTAGTATTCTTACTAATACATTTAGATCTTTAATCCATTAAAGAAGAAGACATTTGATATTGGAATAAAGGTTAACCGCTTTACTAAAACCTAAATGTAATATGTTTTACTTAAATCTTTGGCACTGATCTCTGATGATGAAATTCTGAGGATATGCTGAGATAGCACTTTGCTCTTGGGGGCGCCTTCTTCTTCTCTATCTCTTCCCCATTGATCTGCTTCTTACGTTGTCCCATCTTCTGTTTTTGACCTTATGAAAACGTTCGGAGGCAGTGTAATTTCCATTACCAGAGTTCCCTAAATTTTTTTCTTTGCTGGTACAAATATTTATTGCTCCTTTGCTTCCTTTACATTAACTCTGACCTCAACCTTGTGTTGTGAAAATATATTATTAAACTTCTCAACTTGCTCATCATTACTAGAATTTTCTGTTTCGCTACATACTGAAAACTCCAATTTATATACTTCATCTTTATAAAAGTCAGTCCCATTACATTTTATGTGTGATCTTATTCTTATATTCCTCCACAGTTTTAGGGCTTTCTTCCACCTTACCAAAATCAGCATGTGTATTTACATTTCAGATTTTTCTCTCAAAATATTTCTTTTCATAGTCCCAGTAAGTATGGCATGTTTCTCAATGTATTTTTGTTTGCAACTGCCCCCATTCTTTCATCATTTTTTTTATCACTATTGTTTGAAATAGGTTTAATCAGAGACCTTATAAGAGAAGTATTGCCAAATATTTTTTGGTCATATGACTCTTCTGGGTCACAGGAGTGCACCTATTTCTGAAATCCTGTGACCCAGATTCAGCCAACAGCGGGCTAAAGCCCACTGTTAGCTGACATTACAGAGCTAGTGACCATAGGAAAAATGTGTGTGCCACTCAGGCTGAATAGTGCATCTGCAACTGCTGCTGGAGTGCTAACAGGGGATGGAGCCCGTCCTGGCTCCTGCAAAGATTACAGAGCTAGTCCCAGGCTATGGAAGGATCCCAACATTAAGGTCAGGATTCATCCAGATGCCTGAACAGTAGCTGGCTCAGCCTGTTGTCATGCCACTGTGAACGTTGGAGGGGCAAAGCGGAGATTGGTGACTGACAGTCACTGTTTCTGCTCAGTCTTAAAGCTGGAAGGGGACAGCCATATAGGTGTGCATGTTTATATAGGTGTTTCTTTTTTAATTTCCTATGCTTTATCTTCACACTGTGTTTTCTTTTTATTTTATAGACATCTCCATACTAGCTACCTTTCACCTTAATCTTGAATGTTATTTCAGAATCCTTCTAAAGACTTCATTAATTTCCACCTCCTCTTCTGCAGGTCTTTACTAAAGAATACATAAATCTTCCTAAGACTTTATTGTAAGTTCTAATTCCACTTTCCATCGATCATACCTCTACAGATATTTTATTTTTCTTTTGTGTCACACTTCTATTTCGTATCCTTTAATTTTTTCTTTGTGGATATATTTGTACGTGTGGATATACCGACAGGGGAAGGTCGAAATTCTGACTCGTCTTTGTCACTGACAGTCAGTGGTTAGAGGCGAAACGGGGAGGTTGCAAGTGTCACCGTACTGTTGTCCGACTCGGTCGATGACAAGTCCGTAGACCTACTTAGGACTGGAATTACAACCCTAGGAAGGTATCGGACCCTG
>BLSH010248096.1:1550446-1561391 GCA_018402905.1 Glandirana rugosa | reverse complement strand
GGTTGTTCCCGTGTGCGCGCCCCAGGGGGCGCGCGGGAAGCGCGATTCTGGTAGGACCTCAATAGACGTCCTCCCAGGGTTAATCAACCGCCCTGTAGACGTCTTTTTTCTATAGGGCGGTTGCTAAGTGGTTAAATATTATTCCATTGTTGTACACATGTATCTTCATTCTAGTCACATGAGTTTTCCTTGAATATTGACTTATATCCTTCGATTGTGGCATATAAAGGCACCATTTAGTGAATATGTGGTAATACTTAGAACCTGGGTTCAGAATTTATTTTACCTTTTCATTTAGGAGTGCAGCCTTTATTTTTATAGATCTGTTTGTTACCTATATTGTGTACTTCTGGCTGCAGCTTGAATGCTGTTGGCATTAGCGTGGTATTTGCACTTTATCTACTGTAGTTGTTCAATATTGAAATGAATCCTCAAAATTACAACTTGCCTAATAATTGTGTAAACAGTGTATAAAGGAACAATTATTTGAGTAACTGAAGTACTGGGAATGTTTATCACCATGTTGCATGTGGGCACAGCCTGCCTCGATGATGTCATAGACATCACACACATGCTGATTTTATGATGTCATCTGATTTTACACAACCAAGGACATACATGATCTTGTCAACAGATGCCAATGGGCTGGTCAAACAGAAGCTCTAAAAGACTGAAGTCCATAATGCCAGTGGCCATTAATATTACTTGTTTTGTGTTTATTGTACAAAAGAGCATCGTCACTTTTTATGAAACCATGAAAAATGGCATAATGTTAGTTATGGAGGGAAAATCACTTATTAGTTAAAAGAAGAAACCAAGAATAAGTACAATTTTGAAAAGAAAGACGAGGAAAGATTTAAGAAATAGAATTTGGATGAGAAAGATCATTAAATATTTTAAACGGAACTACACTACATCTGAACACCATAAAACAAAAACGCTATTCATTTTTTTTCCCAAAGACTTTTATTGCCATCTGTAATAAGTATTTTTTGACATCGAAAGAGAAATCACTTTGATAAACACCCCCTAGCATTTCTGGCTGTGGTCATGTTTAGTAAGAGTAGATGATTCATGTGACATTTACTTCCTGGAATCCATCTGTCCTTAGCTCAGGCTTAGCTGAGAAAACTCCTGAATATTTATAAAATAAAAGTTTGGTGAGGCAGACATGCAGATTAGTAACGTATATCACATACATTATGCCAAACATTAAATAGTTGTAATCCCAGGTGGAGAGTAAAAATGTTATTAAATAAAAATCTCCCGGGATAAAAAAAAATGTGAATCACTGCAGTAATGGATTTAACATATAGTAGATAAAAGACTTGCTATATGAACATAGTAAGTGATTATATTTATTCTGTTTTTGTTTTTATGTCAGCATGACGGAAGGACTTGGCCAGCTGACCGATGGCGTTTCTGGTCTTGATGACTTCACTTTGACTCATGAATATCATATGTGGCCTGGATATGACTATGTAGGGTGGAGCAATGAAAGTTTCCCCAATGGATATGTGGAAATAATGTTTGAATTTGACAGAATGAGAAATTTTACAACAATGAAGGTTTGTAAAGTCAACTTGCATCAATGTTTGGTAAAATTAAAAATACTACCAAGTACTATTAATACTACTAAGTATTATTATTAATAAAAATAATAATATCTGCATCAAATACATGTCACCGTAAATGGCATTTATATGAATATATGGTCTCATAAAGTTTATTGCTACTAGTTATGTAACATTAAAGTTAGTTTATTATGCTGCTTCCACAACCATCCACCTTTCTAATGCACTGGCAATGCCATTTCATGAGGCACTTTCCAGCAGTGTTGCTGAAACAAGTCTCTTGCACTTTAGATTTCATTATTCTAGTGCCTTTAAAGACCACATATACGCTCTGGTAACCTCTAAGTGCTGTACAACAGTTTATGCTAGGCCAGGAAAGCATGATTGGTTTTCTATGAGAGGCTCTTATAGGACTTCCACACTAAAAGTGTAACTAAAGGCAAAACGTTTTTTTTTTCATTTTGGATGGAGTAGGGGAGGGATATAACCCCTGTCATATGTTTTTTTTTGCCATGTGTGCTCCATTGACAAGGAAATCCTTAATTTCCTGACCCATAGCCAAAACAGGAAGTGAGATGAAATTCCTCCAAAGTGGCAAAGTGAGGGAATCCCGGTGTATCACCAGGGTCACCAGAACTAGTGTCCCCATTGGAAGTTTTCCCCTCTATTACTGTTACTCAATGTTAACCCAAAATTTGGGATTTTCTTTTACTTTCACTTTCAATGATAATGGTAAACAGGAAAAACTGAGAGAGTTATGGCCGTACGCACGATCCGAAAATCGGACGAAAAATCCCGCTTAGGAATCGATCGTACGATAATCAGATCATTAGTACAGAGCTTTCCAGAGTCGATCATGACAGTTCCTCTGATATTATTAGATCGGGCAAACACAAAAAATTTTCTCGCGCAGTGCCCGATCGTACTATTTTTGTTTAATCAGTACAGTTGTCATCAGAAAATACAATACAAATACACTACAACACATGACATCACTTCAGATTTTTTATTTTGTCATACGAGAATTTTCGTGACATTAGTAAACTCTTCCGATTTGATCTGAGATTAGCATGCAAAAAAAAATTGTTGTGTGTCTCCTTATTTGTAATAGTTAGTTAGGGCATTTACTGGGTTTCTTGTTTCTTTTACATTTCACCTTGTTTGTTTGTTTTCATTGGTACAGGTATTGGATGCATGTCATTTTCTTTAATAAATATATCTTTTTCACTTATCCCTGTGGTCCTGATTTCTGTAGGTGCAGCCAATTGATCTGTTTACCCTCACTGGATGCTTGCATCCCTGACATAATACTGAAGCCATACTATCAGATCAGCTGCACCTGGGAAATTTAGGTTTTGCCATTTGTTAATTGGTGCAAGATGCAGTCTGAGGAGGTTGTGTATTTTGCTCTGCTTATAGAAGAAGACCGGGAATATTGTTGCCAAATCTTGAAAGAGCAGACTAGGGAACAATTACTGGAATATATCCGTCTGGCTCATTCTCTGGTAAATCAAGGCAGCTTTTTGTTTGAGGAAATTCAGCCCCGCATTCAGATCTGTGCGGAGTTGGCATTGTCTAGCACTCCTACTGGTGGTGATGATAATAATTTGCCCTTTAATGTATCTCAGGTGGTGTCTCTTGTCTGGCTATTAGAGGATGATAAAAGCTATTTTTGGAACATTACTCTGTGTATTCATAAAAACCTCTGTTAGATTGTATCAATGCAGTACACTCTTTAGTTAGACAAGGAGAGTGTAAATTGACATTTCTTCAGCCTTTACTCCAAGATTGGTCGGATCTGTCCTCCTCAGTATCTGTTGACATGCATCCATCCACTAGCCACCAGTTTGTTCAGAGATCCCTCTCTCCATTGACCATAGCAACTCCCCAGAAAACTTCCTCTGTAACTACTCCTCCCTTCCAATTTCCTCTTTGTACTACTATCTCCCCTTCAGCCACTACACTCACTACTTACAGCTCTGCATCCGCACAAAGAATTGCAGTGGCTAAACCCAAAAGGAAACTGAAGTTTTTTCCAACCTGCACAATCATACCACTATCCAATCCTGCCACCACACCTGCCACCTTAGTTCAGAACATGGAGATTGGACCTTTTGCTTCTGACCGGCCTGTCTCTATCCCACCTGACTGTACTGGTTCTCTGTCCACCACCCAGTTTGGCCCTATGGACTCTTTGCTGGCTAATCAATTTGACCTCACTGATCCTGTTCCTGGGGTCCTGACTGGTGGTTCCATTTCTGATTCCCAGCCTACTGTTCAAGTGTTCGCTGCCCAGCCTGCTGTTTCGGTGCCCACTGCCATGCCTGCTGCCCAGCTTACTGTTCCAGTACATGCTGCCCAGCCTGCTGTTCCGGTGCCTGCTGACATGCTTGCTGCCCAGCCTACTGCTCCGGTACCCGCTGCCCAGCCTGCCGTTCCAGTGCCCACTGCCATGCCTGCTGCCCAGTCTGTTGTTCCGGTACCTGCTGCCATGCCTTCCACCCAGCCTGCTGTTCCGGTGCCCGCTGCTGTGCCTGCTGCCCAGCCTACTGTTCCGGTATCCGCTGCTCAGCCTGCTGTTCCAGTGCCCACTGCCGTGCCTGCTGCCCAGCCTGCTGTTCCAGTGCCCACTGCCGTGCCTGCTGCCCAGCCTACTGTTCCAGTGTTTGCTGCTCAGCCTGCTGTTCTGGTGCACGCTGCCATGCTTGCTGCCCAGCTTACTGTTCTAGTAACCACTGCCCAGCCTACTGTTCTGGTACCTGCTACCCAGCCTGCTGTTCCAGTGCCCACTGTCATGACTGCTGTCCAGCCTGTTGTTCCTGTACCTGCTGCCATGCCTGCTGTTCCCGCACCTGCTGTTCCAGTGCCCTCTGCTGTTCCTGCTGCCCAGCCTGTTCTGGTGCCCGATACCAAGCTTGATGACCCGATGCCTGGTGATCCAGTTCCTGATACCCAGCCTGCTGATCTGGTAATTATGGACCATCATGATGACCCTCTGCCTGCTGATGACCCGATGCCCAATGACCAAGTGCCTGATGATCCAATGCCTGCTGATGACTCGGTGCCCGCTGCCCAGCCTGATGACTCAGTGCCTGATGATCTGATGCCCGCTGATGACCCGGTGCCCACTGTCCTACCTGATGATCCAGTGCTCGCCGATGATCAAGTGCCCGCTGCCCGGCCTAATGACCCAGTGCTCGCTGCCAAGCCTGATGAGCCAGTGCCTGCTGATCCAGTTCCTGATGACCTGGTACCCAGTGATCCAGTGCCTGATGGCCTGGTGCCTACTGCCCATTGTGATGACCTGGCGCCCACTGATCCAGTGCCTGATTACCCAACACCTGCTGATCCAGTGCCTGATGACCTGGCGCCCACTGATCCAGTGCCCACTGATCTAGTGCCTGATGACCCGGTGCCCTCTGATCCAGTGCCTGATCACCCGGTGCCTACTGCCCAGTCTGTGACCCAGTGCCCGCTGATCCTGTGCCTGATGACCCGGTGCCCGCTGATCATGTGCCTGATGACCCGGTGCCTACTGCCCAGTCTGATGACCCAGTGCCCGCTGATCCTGTGCCTGATGACCCGGTGCCCGCTGATCCAGTGCCTGATGACCCGGTACCTGCTGATCCAGTGCCTGATGACCCGGTGCCTGCTACCCAGTCTGATGACCTGGTGCCCACTGATCCTGTGCCTAATGACCCGGTGCTCGCTGATCCTGTGCCTGATGACCCGGTGCCCGATGATCCAGTCCCTGATGACCCGGTGCCCGCTGATCCAGTGCCTGATGACCCGATGCCCGCTGATCCAGTGCCTGATGACCCAGTGCCTGCTGATCCCATGCTTGCTGATCCAGTGCCTGCTGATACCATGCCTGATGCCCCTGAATCCGCTGATCCAGTGCCTGCTGATCCAGTGCCTGCTGATCCAGTGCCCGCTGATCCGATGTCTGTGGATGCGTGCCTGCCCGATGCCCAGCTTGCCACCATTTTCCCCTGGCTTGATGCCCAGACTGACTTTGATGCTCCTGTGTTGCCTGCCTCCGCCAGTTTCATGCCCACTGTCCAGCTAGCTGTTGATACCGGACTCAGACCCCAGACCCTGGTGGTGGGGCATATGTTCCAGTACCTGACTTGGGTGACACACCCAATATATATAAATAGAGTCCGCAGACACGAAGGGGAAACTTTGCTGGACTTTCCCACACCCCCATGAACTGTCAGGTGAAGGGCAGAATGGAGCGTCCGTCGGCCACTCCTTAAGAGGAGGAACTGTCAGGACCTGTGTTACTACTTGGCTCACCTGCAGGTGTCTCCCAGCAGATGGACTTACTAATTATCAGGCTGCACCTGACATGATCTGCTGGGAGTATATAAGCCCGCCCTTCACAAAGGTTCAGGGCTTCAGTATTGCTCTGCAAGCCGTGTTCCTGCCTGAGCCTGTTCTGTCCTCTGGTCCTTGTTCCCATACCTGACCCGGAGCCCTGTTCCCTGTGACCTGTGTCCTGTTGCTGCTGACCTTCTGTTGCCCTTGTCCCCTTTCTCTGCCAGTATTCCATTGTGTGTCTCCTTATGTGTAATAGTTAGTTAGGGCATTTACTGGGTTTCTTGTTTCTTTTACATTTCACCTTGTTTGTTTATTTTCATTGGTGCTGGTATTGGATGCATGTCATTGTCTTTAATAAATATATATTTTTCACTTATCCCTATGGTCCTGATTTCTGTAGGTGCAGCCAATTGATCTGTTTACCCTCACTGGATGCTTGCATCCCTGAGTATATATCAGAATAGGATGGGTTGCGCCTTCTAACAGATATCTCCACTCCTCCAACGCCGCACAGGATGCATCATGTCTTTGGTTCTCTGGTGTTGGAAAATAACTGCCCCTACCGCTATCTCAGAAGCATTTACTTCGAGGATAAAGGGCAGTGATGGGTCAGGATGACTGAGGATTGGAGCAGATGTGAAAAGTCCCTTTAATGTTTAAAAGGCTTTTTTGGCTTCAGGGTTCCAGCAGAGACATAGGTTTTGCTTGGTCAGCTGTGTGATGGGGAAATTATGGTAGAAAATCCGCTGATGAATCTCCTATAAAAATTTGCAAACCCCACAAAGCGTTGTACCCCTTTTTTGTCTGTGGGAACTGGCCAGTCAATCACAACAGATACTTTTTGAGGATCCACCTTAATTCCTGTGGTGGAAATAATCAAGCCCAAAAACTGGATGCTTTCCTGCTCAAATTCACATTTCTCTCGTTTAGCAAACAACTTGTATTGGTGGAGTCTTCCTAGCACACAGTTGACGTGTACACGATGTTGGTCAAGGGATCCAGAGAAAATCAAAATATCGTCTAGATAGACAATCACAAAAATATCCAGAAAGTCTCTGAACCCATCATTAATGAAATTTTGAAATGTGGCGGGGGCATTACAGAGCCCAAAGGGCATCACCAGGTACTCAAAATGCCCAAACTTGGTGCGGAAAGCCGTCCCCTTCTCTTATATGCACCAGATTGTAGGCCCCTCTCAAATCCAGCTTGGTAAAAATATGAGCAGATCTCAGTCTTTGGAATAGCTCGGTCATCAAGGGAAGGGGATAGCGGTTCTTCACTGTGACTTTATTTAATTATCGGTAATCCACACATGGATGGAGAGACTGGTCCTTCTTGGTTACAAAGAATATTCCCGCTCCGGCGGGGGACTTGGAAGGGTGAATGAAACCCTTTTTGAGATTTTCATCAATGTAGTCTCTCAGGCTCTCCTGTTCCCGTTCAGATAGTGGGAAGATGCGCCCAAACGGAATCTCGGCCCCTGGAAGAATATCGATAGGGCGGTCATATGGGTGGAGGGGAAGAAGTTTGTCTGCCCTCTGTTTTCTGAAAACATCCAGGAACTGATGGTATGGTTTAGGTACTGACTGTTGAGCCTCCAAGTCCAGGTTCAGGCATAGGAGTGCCAGAGGGGTATCAGGAAGTTTGGAAAAGCAATGTCTCTGGCAGTATGTGGAGGAGAACTTGACTTCTCCAGATGTCCAATTGATCTGAGGATCATGGGCTTGGAGCCATGGAAGACCCAAGATGACTGAAAAAAGTGGAGAAGTGATGGCATCAAGGCTCAACAGTCCTTCATGATGGGCAGACTTAACAGGCAGTAAGGGAGTTTCTTGGGTAACCAGTTCAGACTTGATATGTGAGCCATCAGCTCAGTATACAGAAAGGCCACGTGTCTTTGGTTGCAGAGGAATCTTGTGTTGATTGGCAAATTGTAAGTCAATAAAACAGCTGCATGCTCCAGAGTCAACAATAGCATTGACCAGAATTGTTCTTCCCGGCAACTGATATGAGAGAGGCAAAGCAAGATGAGTGGCATTCGCGGATAAAGTTGACAGACTGGTAGGTGCAGAGGATGGACACTTACGGGTCTTAACAGGACAGTTGCGGGCATAGTGGCCGTTTCTCTGCAGTACATACACAGCTTGTTCTGTCGGTGATAAAGTCGCTCTTCAGGTGTCAATGCTGGTCACATCAGTCCTAGTTGCATAGGCTTGGGTGCATCAGAGTTGCTGGAAACAGGCATAGTCGGGACTAGACTAGGAGGGACATGGATTGGTGCTCTTGGCATCATTCAGGTAAGCCGATTAGGCTGAGCAGATCTCTCGAATCGACACTCACAGAGCTGTCAATCAATCTGTATGGCTAGGGTGATTAGTCCTACAAGAATATTGGGTATTCCTACCCTAGCAAGCTCATCTTTTCAGACCTTTGGAGAGACCCATGCGGAATTGGTGTCGCAGAGCTGCGTCGTTCCATTGGGTGTCTGTGCTCCAGCGTCTGAAGTCTGTAGCATAGTCCTCATCCACTCTGCGGCCTTGCTGGAGCACATGCAGGGCGGCCTCTGCGGTGGTGGTTCACTGTGGGTCGTCGAATAATTGGGCCATGGCATCAAAGAAGGCTAGCAGAGTCTGTATCTGTACTTTATTTTCCTCCAGCAGTCTGTGGGCCGAGGTCTGGGGTTCCCCTTGGAGTAGGGAAATAACAAATCCCACCTTGATAACCTACAGCTCTGGCTCTGAACCCACTGGAGTGGTGACAGTGATCTAGAGAGCGCAGCGAGGTAGGAGTGTCTCTGTAATGCAGCAGCAGACTGGATGATGGATGCTGACTCTGGATGAGCAGGTGGTAGATAGCAGTAGACTGAAGAGGCAGATGCAGGTCAGTGAACCCAGGAGCTGGATGCAGAGGCAGACTGAAGCAGGGTGAGACAACCCGGGTCAAAACACATGCAGACATAGAAGGTAAAATAGCGAGGGCGTGGCTGATCGGCGCATGTAGGCAGACGTGTTCAGGGCTCGCTCTGCTGAAAATCCTACACCATATCCTGCAGGCACCTATTATTCGCACTGGGAGATTACCCAAAGCTGCCCGAGGGTCCCCGCTACCTAACCCAGCAGGCAAAAGACCTGATACCGGAGCCAACATGTCAAAAAAGGCCAAAGAGAAGAATCCTCCGGCCCTGGATGCAGGACAAGATGGTGCTCTGCCCCAGCGTACATCTCGAGCACTGTAAAAGGAAGCTGCAGAAAAGCTCTTCTCCCGGTCCCTGTCCAAGGAGAACTCATCAGCGGCTCAGCACCCAGAGGATTCCTCAGGCGGCCAGTCTTATACAGTTGACACAGTTCCTCTGGAGGACACATCTGGGCATAAGTTGCCACGCTGTGAGTACTCCTACTGATCCCTTCACTAGGCCCCAGGCCCCAGCCATGGACACTGATGGCTCAGAACCCACTCTTAGGGACATTCTGATGGTGGTGACATCCTGCAAAACATCCATTATGAGCCTTACTGATGAGATTAAAGGGGTTAAGGCGGAAATTTCCTATATACGCCACAATATGCAAAAGCTGAGAGAACGCACGTCATCTCTGGAGGGTGGGATCAGCTCCTTAGAAGATGACATGACGCCATTACAGAGGAATGTGAAACACCAAGGACAGCTCTTTGTAAATCACATCACAGCACCTGCTTAGATGAGCTGAAAAATAGAATGTGCCGCAATAATGTGCTAGCTATAGGCATTCCAGAACATGCAGAGGGTAAAAATCCGATTCACTTTATTGAGCAATGGCTAACCTCTATATTTGGAAAAGACTCCTTCTCACCCATGTTTGCGGTAGAACAGGCACACAGAGTACTGTCCCGCCCATTGCCACCAGGCAACCCTCCATGTCCCTTTCTCGTCAAGCTGTTAAATTACAGAGACACAATACTCTCTAGCACGCACTAAAGGTGGCACTTTGGCCGTGGACAACTCGAAAGTCTCGCTTTTCCCAGATTTCTCCGCTGACCTACAAAAGCAGCGTGCAAAATTCACAGAAGTCAAGAAAAGATTGAGGGATCTGAGTCTGCAGTACGCCCTGTTGTACCGTTGTTGCGAGAGGCGAAGTGCACTTTTTTGATCGCCCATCCTCGGCAGTAGACTGAAGAAAGGTCCCTCAGAACCGAGATGACCCGCCGACAAAATAACAGTTGAAGGGAACCCTGTTCCTAAATCAAATTCAATAAAAAAAAGTAATGAAACTAAAAATGGAAAAAAAAAATAACAGTTGAAGGGAGTCGCCAAACTATACTGCATCTATTGGAAAACAGTCCGAAGTCATAATTCCCCTATGTTAAGGCGGATCGAATTGCTTCCAAATTCTCTCACCGTTTTATACACTGAACCCTAACATGTGCCACAGTGAAATTCCCTAAACTAAATTGTCAACTAGGGTTTCAACTGTTCCCCCCCTCATATGGAAAACCCAGTTGTGCGGTATGCACCAAAGTGTATGAACAATAAAGGCACTGTTGGCCTACAAAGTTTTTTCTTTTCTGCACCTGTCTTTGAACTATTCCTCTCTTGGATCATTTACTCATCGGATCAGCCATGTACTATGAAGACTAGTGTTGAGCGAACCCGGACTGTAACGTTCGGGTCCGTACCGAACTTTAGGGTGTCCGTGGCACGGACCCGGACCCGGACATTTCAAAAATCGTTCGGGTTTACAGGCCCAGGCCCAGGCACGGTGCCTGTGGGATTTCAAGCCATGCCTGGGCTTGCAATGTCAGGCCCAAGCGAGTTGTGATCAGAAGTATCATGTACCGACTAGGCTACTCATTTACTAGGTTCTCTCCTTATCAAGTTTCTGTCCACGTCTTTTCTTTTTTGAAACATCCGGTTGTCACGGAAATAACAAGTATGTGAAACCACGTATGGCGTGTTGACCCAAAAGGTATACTCCCCCCCTTGTCAACTTTGGGATCAACTGTTAAATCAAATCCCTTAAAGTGACACCGTGTACAATCCCAAGTCACATATTTTGCCACTCTCTTAAACCTTC
>BLSH010248096.1:1527233-1544906 GCA_018402905.1 Glandirana rugosa | reverse complement strand
CCCTATCCCCATTTATTTGTAGGGCACTTGCCCTAGTTTGAAGATGATTTTAGAACAGTTATATGGCTTCTACCGTTAATTAATACTTTTCAGACACAGTTTGAAGATGATCCACATTCACCTCCATTTTTGCTTTTTTTATGTTTTTATTTTTTTAAAAATATTTACAGTTATTTCCCTGTCCCCATTTTTTTGTAGGGCACTTGCCCTACCCTTACCCCCATTTTACTTCCTTTTGCAGCCCTCTGGGGCTTTCCAGGACTTTCCTACAGCCATTTTTGTGCCTAAAAGTTCGGGTCCCCATTGATTTCAATGGGGTTCGTTGTCCGTGCGATCGTTCGGGTTCCGTCCGGACCCGGACCCGGACTTTGTCCCGAAGTTCGGACGGACCAGCAGAACCCGAACTTCCAGGTGTTCGCTCAACTCTAATGAAGACCCATCTTGCGCGAATGACTGGTACTGTAATATCACCCCTTTTGAACATGCTTATTCCTAGGATAAACCAGCCAAAGTATCGACTTTCACCATTGTCTTGCACCCAATTGCCCATTCTCACTCGGACAGCACCAAGGATCTCCCTAAACGACTACTTCAATGGCTGTCAACGCTAGAATCTGGTCATGGAATGTCAGGGGATTAAATGATCCAGTAAAGCATGTGGTGGCTCTTCGGACAACCAAACAACTAAAAGCAGACATTGTGTGTTTTCAAGAGACGCACCGGTCACCCGCCCATCCCTTTACCTTTTCCACAAGATGCTTTGAACATCATTTCCACTCCACGTATTCTGTTTATTCAAGAGGGGTGAGCATCCTAATTCAGCGGGGTGTTCAGTTTACTCGCTATGTGTCAAGTATAGACCCGGAGGGTTGCTATGTTTTTTTGATGTGTGCTATTTATGGTTATACGTGTATATTAGCGGGGATTTATATACCGCCACCGTTCTCGTCCGAGGTCCTCAAGTTACTGGCAGCCTTTCTGGTCCGGTTCCCGGATGTGCCCTTACTGGCAATAGGGGATTTTAATAATATCAGGATCCCATGTGGGATAAACTTGTAGTAAATCCCTCCACCAGATCAGTAACCATTGTGCCTTCTCCCTTTGTTAGGTTGGTTGCGGAGCTCGGATTAAGGGACGTGTGGAGGGCTCATCACCCTGATGCTAGACAGTTCTCCTGTCATTTATCTACATATGGAGGACTGTCCAGGATCAATATGGGTTTATATACTGACAATATGCTGCTGTTGTTGCATGCATCTGGTTATGAGGGTAGACATATATCTGATCATTCACCATTCTGGATAGAGCTCAGATCGAATAGGACCCGTACGCGCACACTATGGAAACTGAACACATTCTGGTTATCCCTCTTTCCTGACAGGGACCCAATTCCAGACCTGCTGGGTACTTTTCTCCGGCATAATCTGGAAACGGCCTCTCTGGGTGTCGTATGGGACGCCACTAAGGCGTACCTGCGGGGCCAATTCATAAAAACGATTTCAGCCATAAAAACTGACACTAAAGCTCTGGAGGCAACAGTGTGCTCTGAAGTCAAAAGACTTGAGGACCAATATGTTGCTAATCCGGACGACCATACCAGACGTGCCTGGTTGGAAGCCCAAACCATGTCCAAGCAACTAGCTTTACAACTAGCAGAAAACAAATGTTTCTTCTTCAAACAAAAACATTTTGAAGAGGGAGAATCCACGGGGCACATGTTGGCACTATTAGCTAGGTCCCAACAGTCTTCCCCATTGATCACTGAGATACAAGAACAAGGGGGCTCCTCATACGTTGGAAATACTTAAAACTTTTTGCCTATTCTATGTAGATTTATACTCTTAAAGTACAACCTTCTGATATTACCAATTTCCTAGATGAGTGTACACTACCCGGTTATCTAGCTCTGATGCTAAAATGTTAAATGCCCCGTTAACAGCCGAGGAACTGTCCCTTGCTCTTAAGCACTCCCATAATGGGAAATCACCAGGAGCAGATGGACTTCCATCTGAGGTCTATAAAAGATACGCTGACACATTGATACCTCTCCTACTGAAAGTATATAACGATGCTTTCCAAACTGGGACCCTTCCCAACTCCATGAATGAGGCCACTATAATAATACTGTTGAAACCTGGGAAGGATGCCCAGTTGCCAGATTCCTATAGGCCCATCTCATTATTAACAACCAACGTGAAATTACTAGCGCAAATATTAGCAACGAGACTAGAAAAAGTAACATAAGCTATTTCATAGGGACCAATCTGGTTTCATTCCTACAAGGTCCACTGCCAATAATGACAGAAGACTGTTCCTCAACCTGCAGGTCCCGGTAGAAAATCCAGGAAATAGGGCTTTCTTTTCCTTAGATGCAGCTAAAGCCTTCGATAGCGTTGAATGGCATTACCTGTGGGTGGTGTTAGAACGTATGGGCCTAGGGACAAACTTCATTAAATGGATGCAAATATTGTACGCTAATCCATCGGCCACATTGAGGATAAATGGGGAGCTATCAGACCCTTTTCGGCTGCACAGGGGGACCAGGCAGGGGTGTCCTCTATCACCCCTCCTGTTTGCCCTGGCACTACAGCCGCTAGCTGAAAGAATACAAACGGATGCCAACATAGTGGGGTTTAGACGCAATACGGGCACAGACGTGGTGTCCTTATACGCAGACGACACCTTACTCTATCTGGGGGACACAAAGGGCTCTCTACAAAGAGTCATGTTACTTATAGGGGAATTCGGTGCCCTTTCAGGCTTTAACTGTCCCGCTACCAGATTGCGCCCGTTTGGTGAAAATTGTATCACCATTCTGATATCTGGGCATCCAGATCTCCCCCGACCTCTCCCAGTATATTGCCTTAAATCTGGCCCCCCTGCTAGGGAAACTGTGAGACAAGTGCACCTCCTGGTGCAAGTTACCACTGCCGGTTGTAGGCATAATAAACTTAATAAAAATGGTTTGGGTCCCCCAAATTTTATACATTTTCCACAATGCACCAATCTGGATCCCATGTAAATGGTTTCTTCGCATAGACGCCCAATTTAGAGAGTTAATCTGGTGGAAAAAAAACACCCACTTTAGCCTAGACACATTACAAATGGGTAAAGATCAGGGTGGCCTGGCAGTCCCACATGCTAGAGCGTATTATCCAGCTGCCCAGTTGCAACAAATGGGGGGATGGGGAATTATCGATATGGAAGTTTCTGTGTGTAAAATTCTTACTCCTACAGGGTCTGTCATGCCCTCTCTTGCCTTTTTGAAATCGGGATTTAAACATCTTGATTCCAAATTGCCAACAATTCACATGCTTCGCACATTGTGGACATACGTGAAAAGACAATTGGGCATACAAGGCTTTCTACCGCAGACTCCGCTGTGGCGTAATAGCCACTACCCGGAGATCCTTAAATTAGAAGGCTTTCAAGCGTGGGAGAGGGCAGGAATAAATTATATAGCTCAACTTTACAGCGGACAAACGCTTAAGTCATTTATGGAACTACAAACTGAATTTGCCCTTCCCCGGAGTCACTTTTATAAATATCTACAACTAAGGCATGCCCTCCAGGCACAGGCTAGGATGGCTAAGCTTCAACTATGTGACCATCCCATATTGCGGGAGATACTACTGACAGTAGATAGGAAAGGCATGATCTCTGGAGGATACGCCACTATCCTCAATACCCTCCAGAACCCAGCTGAACTGCCTTGCAGGAAAGGCTGGGAAAGGGACTTGGGGGACATAGATGGTGAAACTTGGGAACTTTGCCTTTCCTCAGCCCCTATGGTATCAGTGTCGGCATCCCACAAACTATCACATATATACCTATTTCATAGGGCATATAGAACCCCAGACCAATTATACAGATGGGGGAGGAGGGCTACCCCTCTCTGCCCCAAATGTGAGAGAAATCATGGCGGCCTTATCCACATGACATGGCGATGCCCCAAACTAGCCCGCTATTGGAAAGAGATCCTAGATATGATATCACAGGTCTACGCATTTCACGTTCCAAGAACCCCATTGGTATATTTGTTAGGTGCCACAGAGGAGGAGTCACTAAGCCCACAAAATCATATAGCAGTAATTAGATTACTATATGTTGCATGCAATCTAATTGCATTGGATCTCCTCTAGAGTACCAACCAAATGGCAATGGGTGAAAAGGGTGAACAATATGCTTATACGGGAAAAGATTACATACCAACATAGACACATCCCACAAAAATTCTATGTAATGTGGCAACAATGGCTTGATGTTCCGGGCCTAGCACCCACTCAATTGATCCGGGACAGACTGCTCAGGGGGTAGACTTCCAACAACTCAGTTCTACCGCATTTCGGGCCATTTGACGGGCCGATACACATCTGTATTCATATTGTAGGAGTTTGGCTACTGATGGGTCACTGAATACTCAAATATATAAACTCATGAGAGGAAACAATACATCAGCCTTTTTCTGGTCCTTCTACTCTTCTTTCTCATCTTCTCCCTTTTTTTTCTTTTTCTGTCTATTTTTTTCTGAATGAATCATTTGATATACTCAGTTTTAAATGTTGTTCAGCCCTGCAGGGCTGTGTTGGTTATATCAGCAAAGGGTCTAATTGTCAAAATATAATGCTCTGTACGTGGCTTACTGTGTAATCTACCCGAATCACGGATAACAAACAATCTCATACAGTGAAGACTATCGAAATCTATGACAATATGTACCTTTCTGTATGTATGTAACATGTTGTAAACATTACTCTTTTACTGCAATTCTGTATATTTTCTTTTTTGCTACTTGAAATTCAATAAATACTTTTAGTGATTTAAAAAGAAAAAGAAGGCAAAACGGTAGGCAGAGAGTAGACAAAAGGCAGGCTGGATTCGGCAATGGGTATCTGGCAGGTAAAAAGTCTTTAAGCAGAGTCAAGGCAAGCCGGGTCAGAGGAGAAGGCAGAGGAGCCAAAACAGGCCAAGGTCAAATCAGGTAACAAGTATCAGCAGGTTCAGGGTAATGCGGGACAAGCTGCAGATCAGACAGCAAGTGCAGATGCTGCCTTCTTAAAGGCCACTGGGTGTCAAAGCACATTGGCACGTGCTGCACACGCTCGCGCGGCTGCATTGACAAACTGGATCCCTGACAGTGTACAATTTACTTTTAACCATAGGTATTGTGCATATGGGATACTCCGTATAAGAGCAGGTGGATGGGCACTCTCCGCATGCAGCAGGGTGTCCCCTGCTGTCTGTTTGTGGTGAAGATTTGTCGCCAGACAGGAAACATGATCTATGAATATCTCAAGGTCTAAAAAGGTAGTACTCTGGTCGTGGTATGACAGGGTGAACTTAACATTAAAATTGTTTTCTTTGATAAGATCAACGAACGTTAAACACTTCAGGACCACCCGCCGTCATTTGACGCCGGCAGTTTGAAGTGGAATACCGTTGTTATGGTAGCAGGTAGCTACCATAACCCCGGTATCTTTTTTTCTGCAGGCGATTCTGCACAAGATAAAAGTGATCTTAGCGGCGGATTCGCCGCATGATCACTTTTATCAGTGGTGGGAGAGGTGTCCCCCTCCCGCCGCTTTCCGGTCAACTCCGCAGCTTACCGGACCCGCCAGCAGCGGCGGAGATGATCGCATCCGTCCCCTCCAGTGTCCGTGAGCCAAGTGAGTGGCTGAAGCGACGTCACAAGTCACTTCCGCCCAATGCTCTTAAAAGGGACATTTTTTTTTTTGAGATGTCATTTTTTTCAAAATGTATTTTTTTTTTTTTTGCATTTAAGTGTAAATATGACATCTGAGGTCTTTTTGACCCCAGATCTCATATTTAGGACGTCCTGGCATGCTTTTTTCTATTACAAGGAATGTTTACATTTCTTGTAATAGGAATATAAGTGATCACATTTTTTTAAAGAAATAAAACCGGTGTAAAAATAAAAATTAAAAAGTAAAATAAATAATAAAAAAAAAATTTAAAGCGCACCGTCCTTGCAAGCTCGTGCGCAGAAGCGAACGCATACGTAAGTCCCGCCCATATATGAAAATGGTGTGCAAACCACACATGTGAGGTATCGCCGCGATCGTTAGAGCAAGAGCAATAATTCTAGCACCAGACCCCTTCTGCTAACCTGTAGAATTTTTTAAATGTCGCCAATGGAGATTTTTATGTTGCAAAGTTTGTCGCCATTCTGCGAACAGATGCAATTTTGAAGCATGACATGTTGGGTATCATTTTACTCAGCGTAACATTATCTTTCACAATATGGAACAAAAATTGACCTTTACTGTTGTCTTATTTTTTAACTCAAAAAACTAAATTTTTTCAAAAAAAATCATGCTTGTAAGACCGCTGCGCAAATACGGTGTGACATAAAGTTTTGCAATGGCCGCCATTTTATTCTCTAGGGTGTTAGAAAAAAATATATAATGTTTGGGGGTTCTTAGTAATTTTATAGCAAAAAAAACAGATTTTAACTCATAACCACCGAACTCCAAAAAGAGGCTCGGTCTTAAAGTGGTTAAACAATCTTGTTCCGTGCCAGTCCATATGACAAAAATGTTGTCTATGTATCTGTGCCAACATAGTATATGGCTCATGAATTTTTCTAAAGTATCTGAATGCCACATGTCACTTCCCACCCCCCTCAGGTACAGGTTGGTGTATGCTGGGGCACAACAGGTGCCCATGGCCACGCCCTGCACCTGGAGGTAGTAGGACTCCATAAATGTAAACCAATTATGAGTTAGAATATAGTACAATAAACTCAGTAGAAATTCATTGAATTGCCATTCTGTATTGGGTTGTTCCATCAGAAAAGTACGGACTATTTGGATTCCTTTATTATGTGGGATACTTGAATATAACGCTTCCACATCCAATGTCACCAATAAAGCTCCCGGAGGTGTCTGTCGACCCTCTATATGCTTGAGTAGATCGAATGTATCCATGATATAGGAGGGCAGACTGGTTGCATGTGGCATAAGGAAGAAATCAATGAACTTACTGGCATTTTCCCATAACCCCCAATACCTGAGATAATAGGTCTCCCAGGGGGGTCTGTCATACTTTTATGTATTTTGGGCAATGCGTAAAGAGTAGCATTAGGTGTATATTGAATATTGAGATATTCATAGGTTGTCTGGTCTATCAGGCCTTCTGCAAAGGCTCTACCAATAATCTCCTTGAATCTATTGATGTATTGTGTTGTTTGTGTAGGGGCTATAACCTGATACCACTCGCTATTTGATAGTATACGTAGGCACATTGCTTCATAGTTTACCCGGGTCATCAGTACCACATTGCCTCCCTTATATGAAGCTTTTATTACTATATTCTGCTTTTTCTTGAGGGCATTTAAACCCCTTCACTGGGCTGCTGTAAGATTATGCGTTGGAGAGGAGGCAAAGTGGGCGCGTTTGATCTCTCTTACTATGGCTGTCAAAAAAGCCCATATTTGGGGTTCATAGTCAGATCTGGGAATCTTTGTCATTTGTTTTTGAATCTATTGACTCTCGTCTCAATGGTGGGGGGCAGTTCACCGGTCTCCCTATTGCATTCATTCTCCTTTAATAAGAGGATAAGATCCCTTAGTATTCTAAAGTCCTGCATTGTCATGTTCTTCATGTTTTCCGTAAGTTCTTTGTCTTTCTTTATTCTACTAATTGTAGTGGCATGAATGTGGCATGGATGAGAACTGATGTGGCATGGATGAGCATGAATGAGGCATAAATGAACCATGGATGGCTGAGCATGGATGTGGATGGCTGAGCACGTACGGGCATGACTGACCATGAATGGGGATGACTGAGCATGGATGGGGATGACTGAGAATGGATGGGGATGGCTGAGCACGTATTGGGATTGCTGAGCACGGATGGGGATGACTGAGCACATATGGGGATGACTGAGTATGGATGGGGATGACTGAGCACAGATGGATATGACTGAGCATGGATGGGATGGCTGAGCACAGATGGGGATGACTGAGCATGGATGGGGATGTCTGATGAATGGCTGAACGGATGTGGATGACTGAGCATGGATGGGGATTACTGAGCATGGATGGGGATGACTGAGCACCGTTGGGGATGACTGAGCACAGATGGGGGTGACTGAGCACGGATAGGGATGACTGAGCACGGATGGGGATGACTGAGCACGGATGGGAAAGATTGAGCACAGATGGGGATGACTGAGCAGAGATGGGGATGACTGATGGTGGCTGAATGGATGGGGATGACTGAGTATAGATGGGGATGATGGAGCACGTATGGGGATGCCTGATGGATGGCTGAACAGATGGAAATGACGGATGAATGGCTGACTGAGCATGGCTGGATAGGTGAGCATGGATATGGATGGATGGCCAAGCATGGATGGATGAATAAGGGGTGCAGCCTGGCACAGAGCAGCACTGTGGGCACTTCAGGTCCTGCCCACAGCGCTGCTGCATCTGATCTCTCCCAGATCAGTGTGGAGAGGGGAGAGACAAGCCGGACATCCGGTGGCTTGTTTACATGTGATCGCTCCATCATGTGACGGAGTGATCACGCGATAAAAAGCTGCTATGAGCGGCCATTTACCGTGATCCATGAAGCGCCGGGTCACGGATGTTCCTGGGTGCACGCCCCAGGGGGCACGTGGGACCCGCAATCAAGGGAGGATGTTACTGTACGTTCTCCCAGAATTAACAAACCACCCTGTAGCCATCAATTAGCTATGGGGCGGCTGTTAAATGGTTAAAAAAAAATTGGGTTGATTTACTAAAGGCAAACAAACAAACAAAAAAAAACAGCATTTTTGCTTGTATACGATTAGATGATGGAAAACAACAGAGCTTCCCCTCATTTATTAAGCTCTGGAGCAACTGCATAGCTCCCACCTGTCCCTGATTTCGAGAGACTGTCCTTGATTAGGAACAATGTCCCTCTGTCCCTCTTTCTTCCTCATTTGTCTCGCACTTTGGTCTTATCTATATAGTAGTATACAAAAAATGCACTATTTATCTTTCAAAAAGTGTCTCCCAGTGCTAAACCTTTCATCCAATTTCTAAATGGCTGCATTTGTAAATTTCAGAAGCCAATATAAAGGAATAGTAGTGTTAAAAAAAAAAAACTTGGGTGGGTTTAACAAATCTTTTTTTTTTGTATAATTATCCTTGAAGGGGGCGTGGTAGGGGGTGTGTCCTATGCCTACATACTTTTGCTAATTGGTGTCCCTCGTTCCCATTTCAAAAAGTTGGGAGGTATGCAACTGCACTTACAAAATGTACAGTCTATTTGCCTTTAGTAATTCAACCCCCAGTGTCTAAACTGCAGAATTGCTTAGCATATGCGCAAATGTGAGTTTATTGAACTTGGCGAGGTGAAAATTAATTTAGATTGTTTGAAATCCTTTACTATAATTTTTACATTCCCTTTGCTTTTGTAATTAGCATGTATCATGGTATTAAATGTGTTTACGTAAAATAAATAAAAATAATAATTTCTTTCTTTCCATGCAGGTCCACTGTAACAACATGTTTTCAAAAGGTGTAAAGGTCTATAGGGAAGTACAATGCTTTTTTAGATCTGAGGCCAATGAGTGGGAAGCCAATTCTGTCTTGTCTGTCCTGATACTGGATGATGCCAACCCTAGCGCTCGTTATGTCACTGTGCAACTGCACAATCGCATGGCAAGGGCAATTAAGTGCCAGTACTATTTTGCAGATTCCTGGATGATGTTTAGTGAAATCACCTTCCAGTCTGGTAAGTAATTCTAAATGATAAAATCTTAAATGTTACCATCTTTATAACATGTCACAGTTTACCTAAACCCAATACTAATCCTCTCTACTATGCATATATGCAATTGTGGTGATTATAAGTTACATTTTGTTACATGACTTAATGAACGTATTTCAGTTCTGACCTTCATGATGTGAGAGATTACCTACCTACCATTTGGTAGATTTTAAATGTTCCAAATTAGCATACTTTCTGAGTGTCTTTTGCTCTTAAGAGATCAGTCATGAGAGTACTACATATAGGCATGGGTGTCCGCAGGTAGGGGCAAGGGGGGGCAATTGCCCCCCCCTGGAATCAGGGATCGGATCGGGGCTTGCCCACTAGGTCCTTATCCTCTTGGGCTATGTATGAAGTCTCTGATCGTCTCGTGTGCCATGTCCACAGTTTCAGACCATCTCCTGTACTATGTCTGCAGTCTCTGACCATCTCCTGTACTATGTCTGTATTCTCTGACCATCTCCTATAGTATGTCCACAGTCTCTGACCATCTCCTGTATTATGTCTGTAGTCTTTGACCGTCTCCTGTAGTATGTCTGCAGTCTCTGACCATCTCCTGTACAATGTCTGCAGTCTCTGACCGTCTCTTGTACCATGTCTGCAGTCTCTGACCATCTCCTGTACTATGTCTGCAGTCTCTGACTGTCTCTTGTACCATGTCTGCGGTCTCTGACCATCTCCTGTATTATGTCTGCAGTCTCTGACCATTTCTTGTATCATGTCTGCAGTCTCTGACCATCTCCTGTACTATGTCTGCAGTCTCTGACCATCTCCTGTACTATGTCTGCAGTCTCTGACCGCGATAATGTGATATCAAAAAGCGGCATAGCATGGGTGACCTTAAAATGATGCCCCCCCCTGAAAAAATTTCTGCGGACGCCTATGCATATAGGAGAACTTATTCCATGTTATTGTTTTTCAGGGTTCCATAGCCTAAAGCTGGCCATGCATGGATTGAAATTTGGTCGGTTCAGCAGGGACCGAACAAATTTCGATCCATGTATGGCCACTGTGGTTAAATAGAAGTCAATAGACAGCTGAATTTGCAAGCTGGCAACAGAATTTTAAGGCTCGGCTCACACTACCGTGATGCAATTTTGACTTGATTTGCAGTGCGATTATGTAGTATGACTTTGATGCAACTTTGGATGCATTTTGGATGTAGTTTACATATTCTGTTGGGCCAAATCACACTGTACAGGACTCATTCCAAAGTTGCATCGCATCTGAAATCACATCAGTGTGATCCAGCACTAAATGAAATGTAAGTAAAGGACTCATCACCCAGACATTGGTCTCTGTATGACTGCATGCAGTATCCTGCTCATTCCACAATAAGACCTGTACAGCATTGTACAACGTGCACACACTGAAATCCAATTAGGATGGATCAGGTAAGGCTGTTTTCTATGACCTCTTCATCAAAATAAACAGTGGGCCCTGTGAGGTAACATGCCATGGCGTTGATTTACTAAAGGCAAATAGACTGTGCACTTTGCAAAGTGCAGTTGCACTCTTCAAGCGCGGTTGCTCCAGAGCTTAGTAAATGAGGTGAAGCTTCACTTTGCAAAGAATACCCAATCGCATGCAAGGAATATAAAAGAAACTGCATTTTTGCTTGCACTTGATTGAATGATGGAAGTCAGCAGAGCTTCTGTTCATTTACTAAGCTCTGGGGCAGTTGCTCTTGCAGAGTGCAACTGCACTTTGCAAAGTGCACAGTCTATTTGCCTTTAGTGACATCCTCTTCTTAGATTTTGGACTGTGTAGGCTGCCTACAAGGCCTCATACTCATGCTAGACTTGGAACTGTGTAGGCTGAATAATAGACCTCATACACCTACTAGTTAGTGGGCTGTGTATTTTGCATACTAAGCCTCAACATCTTGCTGTTGGGGTTGTAAACTTGCATCCAGTGGCTATCATACTCCTAGGGCTGCATAGGCTGCACATGCAGCCCTCACCACATCACTAGGCTTTGGGCTGTGGAGATTGCATACTTTTCCTTATAATTCCATTATGTAGTGGGCTGCATGGAGTACACACAAGGTAGTGACAGAGCTTCTGAGACAAAAGGGAAGAAAGGAAGTGCATGAATCTAGCATGGTAAATCACTTTATTAATTAAGAACAAATTAAGAAATTGCACTCACATATACTGTGTGTGGTGTACCAGTGCCTTTTGCATGGAAAGGGGAGGAAAGAAATACCATGACAAGGGCCAGCAGTATAGTGGGTAAAGGGCTTCTATTCAGGTCACTTGTTGTCAGTGCAGGTGTTCCGTCAGGTTAGTTGACCCGTTTAAATCTGGTAGTGGAAGTGACGTTCCGTCGCCGCCATCTTGGTACACCCCGCACTCACCCGCAGTAAGGATAGAGTGACAAGGCGGCAAGTGGACATCTTTTTACACCCACCGGAGTCTTGCATTTGACACTTATTTTTACGTAAACTAATCTTATATACTGAAATATGGTATTTCAAAATCTGTCAGACTGTTTTGATGTTGAATTGTAAAAGCAGCCATGCTCTGTCAGATTAGCAAACCTGTCAGATCAGTAGGCTTGCCGCTGCTTTTCAAATTCAACATCAAAACAGTGTCACGGATTTCTAAATACTGTATTTGACTATATAAGCTCAGTTTACTGATAAATACAAGTGTGAAATGCAAGGCTTTGGTGGGTGTAAAAAGATGTCCGCTTGCCGACTTCTGACTGCAGCCTTACTGCGGACGAGTGCGGAGTGTACCAAGATGGCGGCAACGGAACATCACTTCCGTTACCAGATTTGATGGGTCACTGATTCTGACGGAACACAGGCATGATGGCACATGCTCATGCCTGTCTTCTATGCTGGATCACATTACTTGTCAGCAGTCCACTTTCTGTGTGTGCACACTAATTCACTCCTCTGTACAAAGTACTACAATGAGCTGTGGATGGTTACCAGGGAAGGATCCCCTTTCTCAAGTCTATTGGTTTCCATCCAAGGAATTGATGTATATTCACTAGGATTACCCCATACTATTAACTGTTAACATCCTGGATATTATTGAGAACCAACGTTAAAGGAGAAGTATTGTAATTGGTTGAACTAGATGGTCTTTTTTTCAACCTGACTAACTATGTATGTGTAGCGATACCCCCCACAAGAGCCGCTTAAATATGTTCAGTCTGTTACTCTGCCACTCAACCCCAACAACAGTCCCAGTCCCCTCTGGCACACCTGGCAACACTGGGTTCAAATATTAAATAGTGCACAGTAAAGGAAGCACACAAAGTAAGAAAATCGTTGGTGTTTATTCAAAATATTGTACTTAAAGTGGATGTAAACCCGAAAAAAAAATTTAATTAATAATTCTGCCTGGTAGAGTATAGTATGTTATGTCATCTGTGCCCAGTCTTGCCACAAAGAGTTAATCCAACTGTTACTAATGAGCTTATCTTTTTTCAGGAAGAGAAAGTCCGACTAACAGGGAAATACACAGTCGATCCGCCCCTTGCTCTGTGAGTGACAAGCAATTTGCTTATCTCTTTCACACAGCAGAGAAAGTTTTACACTCCCCCCTCCCTCCCTCCTCAATGTCTCAGTATAGAGGTGGGTGGGGAGGCTTGTGACATCACAACTCCACCCACCAAACTCCAGCATACACAGACACCCTCTGATTTCAGAGTTTTAAAGAGCTGCTAGTGCTTACAGGAAGGACATTTGAAAGGTAGGGATAGATGCAGGAGGCTTGCATGTATATATACATGAATACTGTGTCATTAGTTTATATTGCGTGGGTGGTGGGTTTACATCCACTTTAACCACTTCAGCCCGGGAAGGATTTACCCCCTTCCTGACCAGAGCACTTTTTGCGATTCGGCACTGCGTCACTTTAACTGACAATTGCATGGTCGTGCGACGTTGTAACCAAATGAAATTGACGTCCTTTTTTCCCACAAATAGAGCTTTCTTTTGGTGGTATTTGATCACCTCTGCTGTTTTTATTTTTTGTGCTTTAAACAAAAAAAGAGTGACAATTTTGAAAAAAATACAAAAGTTTTTACTTTTTGCTATAATACATATCCAAAACAAATATATAAAAAAACAAATTTATTCATCAGTTTTGGCTGATATATATTCTTCTACATATTTGTGGTTAAAAAAAATCACAATCTGCGTCTATTGATTGGTTTGCGCAAAAGTTGCCACGTCTACAAACCATGAGAATTAATTTATGGCGTTTTTACTATTTTTTTTTTTACTAGTAATGGCGGCGATCTGTGATTTTTATCCGGACTACAATATTGCGGTGGACAGATTGGACATTTTTTACACTTTTTTGGGACCATTGACATTTATACAGCGATCAGAGCTACAAAAAACACTGATTACTGTATAAATGTCACTGGCAGGGAAGGAGTTAACCTGCAGGGGGCAATCAAGGGGTTAACTGTGTTCCCTAGGCGTGTTCTAACTGTGTGGGGGCTGGGCTGGCAGGGACACGACAGATCTAACTGATCCAGATGACAGGGATCAGTAGATCACTGTCACCCCGCCTGTCAGAATGAGGAACCGCCATGTTTACATCAGCGATTCCCCGTTCTTCCTCTCCCGAATGCGATTGCAGGTCGCCGGCGGACACCAAGTCTGCCTGACCCGTGGCCACACTCAGGCAGAGTGCGGCGGGCATGAGAGCGCGCTGCCGTTTATAGACGGCGATCTGCACAGCGGAGCCAACTTGCCGCCGTTTATGTACGCCAGGCGGTCGGCAAGTGGTTAAGGGGAACTCTGACTTGACAATATACACAGAATCAACTTCCAGATGTGATGATGAACGCCAATGAATAACTTGACATATTATTTATACTTTAAAGATTCAATGAGGAAATACTTTTATAGATTTATCTGCTGTGCATGAGAGTGGGGCACAGGAGAGCAGGGGAGTGACTACTAAACGTCAAACCACTCTCTACTGTTCACTCCCTTGACAGCCGCACAAACAAGTATAACTGGTAAATAATATGCAACCAGGTATAGACCAGTGTACTATAGATAAACAGGTACATCAATAAACACCAATTACCAATATATTCAACCTGCTCTAATAGGGAGCTCTTAGGTGAATTCAATCTGCAAATACTCAAATAAGTATTATAGATCTACTAAGTGAGGGGGAAAAACAGATGAAAAGCTGTGGTAACTTAGTGTTCCTTGAGTAAAAGTTCAGAAGGTCTTCAGCCGGCATTTTAGTGTGAATGGTATATACCAAAAGCAACTGCAGCTGCAACAAACAGGTTTCCAGGAAGTGCACTGAATTGGCATGAAACACTTTTACTGCAGCTTCACAGTGATCACTGGCTTTTATGGTGAAACTACAGATAACAGCAATCCAGTAAAGGGGCTTAAATGATTGTATTCCAACTTTCCTTCTGTGTTGAGACCTAGTCCTTGGTTACAATGAGTATGTGGAAACAAGCAATGTGTGCACAGTAACTGCAATGATGGGCTTCAGCCTGCTCACCACACAGGAACAATGGATGTAGGTGATGAATCTGCTGCTGGGAATGATGATGATGTTCACTCCAGCCCTCTGGCTCCTAGGATCGGCTTCCACCGCTTCTCACCATGATTCTCCCGGATCAATCATCCCAGTAAGATGCAGGGATCAGAAACAGGCTCTGCTTGGTGCATGACAAGTCTACAGGCTGCTTGCTGAAGTCCTGTGTGAGGTATCTGAATTCCTAAGTCTGTGGGAGTAGGCCATGATTCAGCCACCATATACAAAGGGTCCCGCTTGATCAATCCACGCCATCCAGAGAGCCTGTGTCAGGCCCCAGCCTCTGCCTAAATAGTCTCTCTCATGAGTCACCTCCTCTTCCCAGGAATCCTTCTCTGCTGCACATTGAGATGGGAAATATAGTCCTACTGCGGTGCAGCCAGAGAGCGAAACCTCACAAGCAAACTACAACCCCAGAGTGCATTTCTCTTGCTGGAATAAATCACTAGTAGGATGTGATGACATGGCCTTTTGTTGCCACTAGAAGGAGTCAGCTCCACATAAACAACACTGCACACTGTCTCTGAAATGCAGTTATACATGTGTATACAGCTCTCTATTACATCTGGGATTAAAAAAAATCACCATACATACTCACATTCATGCTGCAATCAGATGGCCTCTGATCGCTCAGTTCTTGTTCAAGGCATAATAATAGGTACTACAACAGATACAAGATATGAAATGTACTGTACAATGTGCAATTGGTGTCATCTACAAAAAATGTTCTGAGACATTGTAAGAAGAAGCAATACATTTTAACTGGAAATTAAAGGGCCTCTGCAAAATATAGGATGGCCCTGACCTCAAAAAGGAAACAGGAGAAAATATTAATAATATTAACTGAGATAACACAAGAGTTAGAGGGAGAACAAAAGAGGAAAATTAGGGAAATATGGGGAAATACAGATATGGTCAGCTCAAAACACAGAATTTTACAAGGTTCAAGAATGGTGAGTATTCCAGGGATGCTCTTTGGGTACTGGGGGTCAAGATCATACTTCTCTTTTAAAAATGCACCAAATGTAAAACACCACTTGATATTTACATTATAAAATATAAAGGAATATAGCAATATAAAATAAATATGATTATATTAATAAAAATAACATTGTACGTGTGTATGTGTATATATATATGGCTGTTTTTCTATTTCTATTCCTTGGCGAAGAGAAGTAAAACAATGCCAACTTACCTCTTCTTTCCCCCTGTACACAGCTCACCCCTCCCACCCCCATCCCCAGCTCACCGCTTCTACCCCCCACCACCACTGCTCACCTTCTCACCCCCCCCCACCTGCCCCCCTGTCCATTGCTCAGCTTCTCTCACCCCCGTCCACATTTCATCTTCTCCAACTTGCTCTAAAATTGTTAATCTGCAAAGCTCTTAATAACACCTCTTTGGTCAAATGGAAGTGTTCAGGAGTCTTAGACGTGATTTACATTCTTAATGTTAGTCATATAGTTGGTGAGGTTGAAAAAAGACACCAGTCCATCCAGTTAAACCTGTGGTGTGTGAGTGTGCTTGTGTTTATGTCAGTAGTACACCGTATATCCCTGTATGTTCTGATCGTTAAGGTGCCCATCTAATCATTTTTTGAAACTATTGACGCTCCCTGCTGATACACTTGCTTGTGAAAGAGAATTCCACATCCTTACTGTTCTGACAGTAAAGAACCCTCTACAGAGAGTAAATGTTCATTTGTTTAAAGTTCAGTTCAGTTTAAATGTGAGGTAACTCTAAAACGCTAGTCACTTCAGTGAGTATATGTAAGGATTTATTATGACTTTTAGGTGGTTTGGGATGGTTTTAAAAGCCTAATTGAAGTCTCTGTTTAAATCAGTTAAATTAAATCCAAATGCATGAAAACAAAATGTTAACAGGGAACAGGTTTTTCTAATTAGGCTGTGGTTGTTTTAGAAAGGAAACTATTAGGCCTCATACACACGGGCGTTTGCAGAAAAATAAGCAAAACGCCGGGCCTGACGTCAGGGGAAAAAACTGACGTTTTGCTTGGCGTTTTGCATTGACGTCAATGAGATTTTGTTGGTGTCGGATTAATCTTTTTGGACAAGGGACAATTGTAAAACAAAAGTACGTAAACCTAAATTAAATTGACTAAATTTGTCTCTGAAGTTAATCCGAAAATTTTGGTAGGGTTTGGTGGATTTTCAGTATTATTTAGGAATGTATATGAGTGACTTCACTGATCGCAAAATCTCAATGGAGTGTAAATTTGACTTGACTTGAAATTTGTTTACTTGTAAATGAGAGACATCTCCCAAGAAATGACAGTCTTGTCATTCCTACACCTTAAGAGAAAGTGTTCGTTCACATAGTCGTCCCTCGCA
>BLSH010248096.1:1502629-1515368 GCA_018402905.1 Glandirana rugosa | reverse complement strand
GTGGGCACAGACATTTGGTCTCTGGATCTTCAGGAGGGAATAGTTAGAGCACTGGGGGTGTGGAGGGACTCACTTAAATGAGGTGTCATTTAAGTTCGTGTGGCGGGGCAGGGGGTCTTTGGGGGGTCAGTGATTATTGACATTGTTTAAAAAATGGTGGGGTCCATCTAAGGTATGGCGCCTTCACGTGGTTGGTTAGTGGTACCCACCCCCCAGGAGCTAGGTCACCTGCGGGGGGGGGGGGAGAATGGAAGTATGGTGAGGTTGTAACGTCCTCGAACCAGTTGGGGTACGGCTGAGGACATGGACGAAAATTTTTCAGTAAATTGGTGCCTTAGGGACACCCAAAGACCCCTTGCATATTGTTATAATTTTTACATGGTAATTTTTGGTTATGTGTTAAAGTTGGTTATTTATTAACGTGTTAATAAATTGGCTGCTGTGGCCGTTTTAAACCCATGTCGCGCAGTCTGTGTTTTATTATAAGGAAGGGTTTTTGGTTTAGGGACCAGGTTGACGAATCCATTAGTCAAGTGAGACCCGGAGAAGAAAATGGCCGAAGGGTCTGCATGACTAGGGAAGGAACAGGGTC
The DNA here is from genome assembly GCA_018402905.1 of Glandirana rugosa. NCBI lineage: Eukaryota > Metazoa > Chordata > Amphibia > Anura > Ranidae > Glandirana > Glandirana rugosa. The sequence goes on along the minus strand of BLSH010248096.1, from coordinate 1,514,776 downwards.
ATGGAAGGTTCAGTTAGGTCAGTAATACACAAGGTGATGGGGGTGGGGGATTAGGCTTACCTGATTGGGAGGCAGCAAGTCCGTGGGGAGGGGTGTTGCAGTAGGGGGTCTGGAGTGGTCAGAGAGGTTCGGCATTCCAGAACTTTCAGAGGAAGAAGAAACTTCCCTCCCGCCCACCCTTTATAAAAAAAAAATATATATATATATGTTTGTCTTTGATCGGGGATTAAGGCTGGGTGTGTGTTATTTTGTTTTTGTTTTATGGTTGTATATATATAAAAAAATAAATAAATAAATAAATAAATAAATTAAAAAAAATATATATATATATATATAAATAAAAAAAAAAAAAAAACAGTCGAAAAGAACTCATGAGCGTAAGGAAGCTGATTGGTGTTTGTGTTGTAGAAACATTTTGTCACAGCAGCTGGCGGGGCAGGGGGTCTTTGGGGGGGTCAGTGATTATTGACATTGTTTAAAAAATGGTGGGGTCCATCTAAGGTATGGCGCCTTCACGTGGTTGGTTAGTGGTACCCACCCCCCAGGAGCTAGGTCACCTGCGGGGGGGGGGAGAATGGAAGTATGGTGAGGTTGTAACGTCCTCGAACCAGTTGGGGTACGGCTGAGGACATGGACGAAATTTTTTCAGTAAATTGGTGCCTTAGGGACACCCAAAGACCCCTTGCATATTGTTATAATTTTTACATGGTAATTTTTGGTTATGTGTTAAAGTTGGTTATTTATTAACGTGTTAATAAATTGGCTGCTGTGGCCATTTTAAACCCATGTCGTGCAGTCTGTGTTTTATTATAAGGAAGGGTTTTTGGTTTAGGGACCAGGTTGACGAATCCATGAGTCATGCCTACATACGAAAACATCACCTGCACTGCACATGTAACATATTGCCGGAGGGAAAACAATAATTTTAGGACCATTATTCACAATTAACTGTATACAGTTGCCGACCGCCCGCCGTGGCTTGACGGCAGCAACTTGGCTCGATATCGCAAACTTGGCTCCATATCGATGTCCGCAAGCTACCCGCAATCGCTCCCCCACAGTGACAGAATGGAGGTCCGTGTATGTAAACAACGGATCTCCCTTCTGACAGGGGGAAGGAATGTTATCGTATCCCTGTATATGGAAGCCGCGATCACTCAGCCCAGCCCCCACACAGTTAGTAACACATACCAGGGAACAGAGTTAACCCCTAGAGCGCCCCCTACTGTTAACCCCTTCCCTGCTGGTGACATTTATACAGTAATCAGTGCATTCTCATAGCACTGATCACTGTATAAATGCCAATGGTCCCAGAAAAGTGTCAAAATTATCCAACATGTCCGCCGCAATGTCGCAGTCCCGCTAAAAATCGCAGATCGCGCTATTACTAGTAAAATATAAAAAAATCAAAACCCCATAAATTAATTCTCATCGTTCGTAAACACGGCAACCTTTGCGCAAACCGATCAATATACGTAGATTGCGATTTTTTTACCAAAAATATGAGGAAGAATATAAATCGGCCAAAACTGATGAATACATTTTTTTATATATTTTTTTTGGCTATGTATTATAGCAAAAAGTAAAAAATATTGTTTTTTTTTCAAAATTGTCGCTCTTTGTTTGTTTATAGCGCAAAAAATAAAAACCACAGAGGTGATCAAATACCACCAAAATAAAGCTCTATTTGTGGGAAAAAAAGGACGTTAATTTCGTTTGGGTACAACGTCGCACGACCGTGCAGTTGTCAGTTAAAGCGACGCAGCGCCGAATCGCAAAAAGTGCTCGGGTCCTACAGGGGGAAATCCTTCTGGGGCTGAAGTGGTTAAAGTGTCACCTATGGAAAATGTAAGGTCCCAATGTTTGTTGCCATTTTAAGGCTTAACATGGTGGGAATCTACTTACTTGACACTTCCTCTTTTATATTTGACCTACAAATGGGGTAATATATTTGTGTGTTCTAAAATCAACTTTAATATTTTTTACTGACATTTTATGCATGATAAACCATTGTGCTAATATTGTGAGACATAAAAATTTGGGACTATCTCCCATTTTATTCTTCAGAGTGTCTGCTTTCAAAGAATAAAACATGTTTTGGCGTTTTTAGGTAGTATTTAGGCCAAAAATGATTTTTAAACAAGTGCAAAAAAATGCCTCAGGCAGTAAAAGGGTTAAGGTAGTATTAAATACTCTGCATTTTTAGCTTAACACATTTAGAACAACAAAGCAAACATTCTCTACTAAATTTTTGTAAAAATTCTTACCCTAGCACTGGAATTTTATAACTGTCAATGCTGCTGGCTCCTTTTCTCTCAATGCCGCTTCTCTGAACTTCTGGTCATGTAGTGTAGATACAACTCTGATTCCTGCATGCAAGGTGGCTCCATAGGATGCTGTAAGAGAAAGGAGCCATCCCGAAAGATGAAACCTGGGGCAGTGTCATGGCAACAGCTTGAACTGGACCATAGGCAAGGATTAAACAATAAAAAAGATACACACAAGTAATTAAATCCGCTGCTGAAAATGCTTAAAAAACTGACAGTCACTTTAAGGCTGCAATGGGGTTTAAATGTTGTTTTTTTATCTTCTGTTTTTTTAGGGTATTTTGTAGATATTTGACTTGTTTTTATAATAATAACATTTTATTTTTTTCACATATAACAATAAATTACACAAAAAAAGGAAAAACTCACAAATACATTTTTTTGAAAAAGAAAGCATGAGGACCCAATAGGCATCTGGTTACATAAAAAAGGATACAGCTCACCGTCATACTGCCCCAACAAAATCAAACATCCCAGCTAACCCAGGGTAATATTGTGAAAGTTATCCTAACAAAATAAGGCACTCCTTAAAAGGGACATAAAGAAAGCATGAGGGTACTAAAAAAAAGGCCCAATGTTCACCCAGGATAAACCAGGGGAACCACCCAATGGGGGGGAGTGGAGATGAAAATTTGGCCAGCCCATGTTTCTCATTCAACCTATCCCAGGTAGCCAAGTTTGAAGAGGTCAGCGGAGATGCGGAGTCAACCAATCCCCTATAGGTAAAATCTAGCTACAGAGCATAATCTAGATTCCAGCCTGCGAGCATCTTTTCTAAGGTCACCCAAAGTTTGTCACGAACATGTAAATTCCAGTTGACAATACTCATCAGTATGTTAAGCTGATAGTATAGAAAGAGATCAAGTAACCCTAAATCTCCACTGATTTTAGTGCGACAGAAAAGCTGGCAGGACAAGCGAGGTCATTTGTCTTGCCATACGAAATTGGAAAACTCCCAACGCACCAGGTGGAAATAAGACTTAAGTATTTGCAACAGAAGCATTTAAAAAAAAAATACAACGCTTGGGCAGAAGCATCATTTTCAATATGTTTATCCGGCCCAGCCAGATGAACTGTGTTTTTTGTACCAGGATTTTAGGTCTTCCTGCAGCATTCATAAGAGTGGTGGGAAATTAGCCGAGTAAAGATCTCCCAGATTTGCAGTCAGTTTAATGCCTAAATAAGTGATCTCATGCATTTACCACTGGCAGGGAAAATATTTCTCGAGAGTGTTAAGGCCCTCCCGGGTAATATTAAGAAGCATGAGGACAGACTTTGGCCCCTTTCACACAGGCGGGCCAATCGGGTCCACCTGTCAGTTTTTTAAGTGTACCCGATCGGACCATCCATTGCCCTCTGTGGAGTGGCGGATGTAAACAAACATGTGTCCATTTACATCTGACTGCCCATAGAGGAAAGCGGGCTGTGTCCATGTTCGCTCTGCATAAGCAGAGTGGACATGCACCTGTCATCCGCCTGTTTAATGGGGATCAGTAAACAGATACCCAGCTGAGCAGGCGGATCCGCTGGGCCAGCCGAACAGTTGGTTTCACTGGCGGAGCCGGCACATGTGAAAGAGCCCTTACAAAAGTTTAACTTGAAGTTAGAAAGTGTCTGAAATCACTCAAATTCTTACAGAAGGTTGGGCAGGGTCACATTCGGTACATCCAGTACGAGGACAAACAGCAGAGGTGACAAGGAGCATCCATGGCTTGTCCCATTCAAGATGTTGAATGGTGGAGAGAAAACATGATTCACTTTCACTTGAGCTTTGGGGCTATCATATAGCGTGGAGATCCAAGCCCTCATCTTGTCACCTAGTCCAAGCCTTTGCAACACCAGTGACTTAAAAACCCAATCACACCTGTCAAAGGCTTTCTCTGCACCGGTCGATAGGACAAGGCAGGGAGTATGAGTTGTGGAGATCCTAGGGATAAGGGAGACCTTCTGTTGGGAGTTGTCTCTGCTTTACCTACCAGAAATAAAGCCCACTTGGTCTTTATGTATAATCGCACGCATATAATCCTGGAGGCGGTTAGCCCTAATTTTTGCTAGGACTTTCTCATCAACATTTAACGGGGAAATGGGGTGCGAATTGTGGTAGAGGGTGGGATATTTGCCTTGCTTAGGCAAGACAGAGATATGTGGTAATAGACCCTCTTGTAGAATCTGCCCACCCTTGGCCAAAGAGCTGAAGAAGGATTGCTTATGTGGCAGCAACATGTCGGCAAATTTCACAAAGTAGGCTCTTGTAAAATCATTCAGGTCCCAGACTCTTCCCTGAAGGCATGCTTATGAACACATGCAGGATTTCAGCGGACAAGATGCGCCGTTCCAAGTCTAAGATGACTTGGGGGGACAGTTTCAGGGAATTATTCTCCTCAAGATATTCAGCAATCAATTCACTCTGACAAATCTTATCCTACTCAGGCTCCGTGAAAGTCAAATTATAAAGGGACTGATAGAACTCCTGGAAATGCTTGGCTATCTGGGAAGCGTAGTAAAGCTTGTCTCCGGCACTAGACATGACATAGGGTATATGTGTACCACCGTAGTTGTGTTTAAGGACTCTCACCAGCATACGGCCCCGTTTGTTACTCTGGACATCAAAAACCTTCCATTTGTGGCGGGTCTGTGGAGTTGTGCACCAATATGAGGGTCTGTGTCTGCCTTGTGTCTGCGTGATAGGTCCATAATCTGAGACCATAAAGTGGTTAACTCAGATTACAACTGCTTTTTCAAAGATGTCTGGACTATGAAGGCCCCTCTCACCATCATCTTGTGGGCTTCCCACTAGCGCGCTTTCGGTCATATCCTCTGTACAATTCTCCACTAAATAGTGTTGAAGAACAATGCAGACTGGCTCCACCACTGCTGGGTTATCCAGTTATCTCCAACATAGACCACCCATCCTAGCTTAAGATAAAACTACGGTAAACAACGGTAGCCAAAAAAGACAAAGCTGACTAACATCTATATCACCAGAACAGAAATCATCTAAGAAAAAAGAATGCATTTAACCACTTCCTGCCCACGCTATAGCCAAAAGACAGCTACAGCGCAGGCTTAGTTGCTGGGAGGGCATCCATGAACATCCTCCTGCAATTACACTGCCCGCTACTGCGGGTGGCGCGATCTGTGATCACGGAGTGGGGTAAAGGGCCAATCACAGCGGCCCTTTTACCACATAATCAGCTGTGTCCAATGATAGCTGATCATGGAAGTAGACACAAGCTGATTATCTGCTTTTATTTCCTCACGCTTACAGCATGAGGAGAGAAGTAGGGAGCCGATAACTGGCTTGTGATAAAGGGAAGTATGCACTGATAAACAGGGCACTGATTATCAGTGTTTTGATTATCAGTGCAGTCTCAACAGTGCTGCCAATCAGTGCCCACAAGTGCTGCCCATCAGTGCTGCCAATCAGTACCCATCAGTGCCTCCCCATCATTGCCACTTATGAGTGCCCATCAACGCTGCCTATCAGTGTTGCATATCAGTGCCACCTATCAGTGCATTTCAGTGCGGCCTATCAGAGCCCATCAGTGCCACCTATCAGTGCCCATCAGTGCCACCTATCAGTGTAGCCTCATCAGTGCCCATCAGTTTCGCCAAATCAGTGCCCATAAGTGCACATCAGCGCAGCCTCATCAGTGCACATCAGTGAAGGAGAAAAATTACCTGTTTGCAAAATTTTCTGCCTTTTTTCGTTTAGCAAAAAATAAAAAACCCAGTAGTGATTAAATACCACCAAAAGAAAGCTATATTTGTGTGAAAAAAAATGCTAAAAATGTCATATGGGTACAGTGTTGCATGACTGCGCATTTGTCATTCAAAATGTGACAGCACTGCAAGCTGAAAATTGGCCTGGGCAGGAAGGGGGTAAAAGTGCCCAGTAGGCAAGTGGTAAAATGGCCTGCATTCTAAAGATACACCAAAATGTCATTCAGAGGCAGTCTGAACAGAAGTCCAGAGTGAGGAGGCTAGCAGGTGGGAAACCAGGTTGATGCGACGTAGTTCCTGCCACTCAGGCTGGCTGATAAGATGCGAAAAGTCTCCCAAAACCCCTCCAGTCAGGAAAGTCTACTTCTGACAGCCTGATCGTTTGGAGGAAATGAGGCAGATCATCTTTGTCACGGAGAGAAACCGTAACCCTCTCCCTGGTAGCGGTGAGCCGAAATAGAAAGCTCTACCTATAAGTGGCCCCTGCCTGCTTGAAAGCGTCCAAGAGAAAGTGTACAGCTTTATGTATCACCAAAGTGCGACCCGAAAGATCAGGGAAAAAGTTTTTTTTCCCCTCAAAATCGAGATGAGGCCTTCACCACATGCCTTTCATGATAGTGTTTTTGTCCTGAAAACATGGAAATTTACAAATCACCTCTCGGGGGTTGTTTGCATCAGGATTTGGAGGCGCCAGGGCTCTATGGGCGCTTTTGATTTCTTTGGCTTGTTAGAGGGCCCTGTCCAGGGCTTTATTGAACACCATAAGCAAAGTTTAAATAAAATCTGTTTCCAGCAGGCCCCTTATTCAAATGTTTTTGCCTGCGGAACCTATTCTCGTAGTCATCAATCTTGTTGGTTCAGAAGGGTCTGCACAGATTGTAATGCAGACGTGGTCTCAGTGTGGTGAGTTTCTAACGATTCCACCCTAGTTCCCAGCTACAATGTTTGTGATTTCAGTTCCAGAAAGCCTGCCTTACACGGTATGCCTCCTTAATTGTTTAATGAATGCTGCCAGATCTGCTTTAGTAGGAAGTTCATGAATATTGGTTCAGTTCCCAGGAGAGCCCCCCATGCTGTGATGCTGACCCCGCTGCGGAGAAATAGAGATAGAAAAAGAGACAAGGAGGGAGGGGGACTCACCCACAGCAGAAGCTTCCATCTGTGTTTCCTCCTGCAGCAGCACCAGGATCTCACCAGACAGGGAGGGAGGAGGAAGATCCGCCATATTTGAGCCAGCCGAGTCCAGGCCTGTGCAGTCCACCAAATAGGCAGTGATTCCTCCTTTCTTTCCTCTTGAGGAATTGGCAGTAGCATGGGGCTCCCCCTTCTTCCGTGATATGACAGGTGTGCCGGGATAGCGCTGAAAAGGTTGACCAAGCTGTGGTGAAAGAAGGCAGCGGGAGCTACCCAGATCAACAGCTGCTCACTATGATGGTCAAACCACACACCCCAAATATATTTTGGGTGCTTTTTCACACAATATGGAAAAAACGGCCAAAATAGCATTGTTAAAAAGCTGTTATATTGTGCTTTGTTTTCCAAATAACAAAATATGCACAAAACAAATAAGAAAAAAAAAGACACGATTTTTAATGTTTTGGAGTGTCTTTTATTTTTGTACACTTGCTTCATGCATTTTTTATCAACATAAGCCAATAATGACCATCGAGGCATTGATTTACTAAAGGCAAATACACTGTTCATGTTGCAAGTGCAGTTGCTCCAGAGCTTAGTAAATGAGGTAAAGCCTCAGTTTGCAATAACCAATTACATGCAAGGAAACAAAAAACAAATCAGCATTTGTGTTGGCACATGCTTGGATGATGGACATCAGCAGAGTTGCCCCTCTTTGACTAAGCTCTGCAGCAACTGCACTTGCAAAGTGCACAGTCTATTTGCATTTAGTAAATCCACCTCATCATGTCTGTTTGACCTGGTGATGATCATCAATGGTTTGTTGATGGAAAAAAAAATTCTAAATGAATTACTACTGCACTGTGAAAAAGTGACATGATATACAAATTCTTGTAAACCATTGGTGAAAAACTGAAAAAGATTTCTAATAGTCTGGAGTGACATTCCAGGGGCTACATGTCTTGTCTTTTTTTTCTGGTAGTGTTTTAGCAGATTTGTGCCCCTAGCTGTAGTTATGTTTGCTAAAGAGGAGGACCAGTCTTAAAGTGGAAGTCCACCCTAAATCTAAAATCCCTGCATCTATGAAGCCATACACATTTTTTAATCCGCCCAATAACAAATTGGCCAAAAAATAAAAATAAAGGGGAAGCGCAAATCGTGGCAAACTTGCCGTAAAATCGCAAATGCAAACAAGCAAAAAGCACTGCAGAAATTAATCAAAAGCAAACTGCATAAGTGTGAACAAAGCCTAAGGCCTCATGCACTCTGGGCCTTTTTACAGCTGCTGTTTTGAGTGTCAGACTTTTTTTTAACTGAACTCCTGCATGTTATTCTATCTGTACATGTGCACAAAGGCTTTTAGCAGCATCTTTTGGCAGGAGAGTTTAGTGGCAGAAAAATAACCCTCTGCCAGCAGGTTCTGGAGCAGCAGTGTTTTGGAAGAAAAAACGTTGACAGCTCCTAAACTCTACTAAACTCTCCTAAATTCTGCTAAATGCGGATGGCCAACAATTTTTTTTTTATGGAAGCTGCAGCTTCCAAAAAAAAAAGCTTTAGCCTTAACAACCAGTGAACAGCTGATTATTAAGCAGCAGGCAGGGAAGCCTGCAGCTGCATCATTAACGATGGATGAGTCATTAGCTATCAGTGGAATTCACCACTGACAGCTGAATGTAAAAAAGAACAGTTGCCGGGAAAAAAAACAGCGTGGGGGTCTCCCCCAATCCATAGCAGGCCTTTCGGGTCTGGTATAGATTTTAAGGGGAATCCCACAACAAAATAATAAAAAAAAAGGTCCATACTAGACCCTTATCTGAGCATGCAGCCTGGCAGGCCAGGAAAGGGGGGGGGGCAAGTGTCCCCTGTGCCATATCAGGCCACATGCCCTCAACATGGGGGGGTGCCTTGAGGCAGCGGGGGCTTTGTCCCCCCCAAAACAACTTGTCCCCATGTTGATGGGGACAAGGGCCTCTTCCCCACAACCCTGGCTGGTGGTTGAGGTGATCTGCAGGCAGGGGCCTTATCGGAATCTGGAAGCCCCTAGACCCTGCCCGCCCATGTGAATGAGTATGGGGTATATAGTACCCCTACTCATTCACCCCCCAAAAAAAGTGTAGTGTATTAAAACACAGGAGGCAGTTTTTGACAAGTCCTTTATTGAAAAAAAAAACAATACCCCCCAGTATAGATCCATTGTCAGTCATGATAAACGCCAAATGCCGACTCGAGAAAAACAAAAGTCCACACCTGTGCTGCTGCCGTTTGACTGCTCCGTTGCCTCCTGCCGCTAAATAAACTTAATGGCAGAGCCACCCAATGACGTCACCTGGTGGCCCCGCCCCTTTTTACATCAACGCCCAGGGGCGCATGCTGGGTCGGTGACATCACAAGGAGTGGGGACATCACTGGGTGGCCCTGCTCCTTTGTTTATTTAGTGGCAGGGAGGCGGTGGAGCTGTCAAAAACTGTGTGTGTATTTTTTATTTACTTTTTGCCACTTTTTTGGTGAATGAGTGGTTCTGATAACTCGGGCCAGGCTTGTGGGGAAGAGACCCTTGTCCCCATCAACATAGGGCAAGATGCTTTTGGGTAGGGGGCAGAGCCACGTTGAGGGCATGGCTCAGGAGGGGTGTGCTCGCTCAGTTTTTTAAAAAATGTTGGCGTGCAGTTCCCCTTAAAACCCATACCAGACCTAAAGGGCCTGGTATGGATTTGGGGGGGGGGGGGGGGAGACATGCTGTTTTTTTTTTCATTTTTTTTTATTGTCATGATTTTTTATTTTTTTACATTCAGCTATAGTGGGGAATCCCGCCAACAGCTAATAACTCATCTGTTGTTAAGGACGTGGCAGCTGGTTTCCCAGCTATTTACTGGTTGTTATGGACGGCGGCGGCCCCGTTACGTAATGCTAATGCTACTAAACGTAGCTTACGCACTGTGCTAAACACTGCTAAATGCCGGCAAAAACGTCCAGCGTTTGTAAAACAGTTTTTAGCTCTCTAGTGTGCATAACGTCTAATAGTGATTGATTCTTGCCTTATCCATTTTAGAAAAAACATTTGTTTATTTGTTTTTACGTGTTTATATACCGGTAGGGATCAATATATTTCCTCTGTTTTTATAGATGCTACTATGTACAACAATTCACTGGGTCCCCCACGGCCTGCTGGTGTTCCTACCACATATGGTATGTAAATGCATTTTTTAATTTGTTTGTTAAAACTGGTCATGGATTACGTATTATTCTTTAACTAAAGATTTTTAATTATGATTCATCCAATATTGGGATGTAATCTAAAACTCCAGGTAAAGCATAAAAAGCTTAATATTGGTGTATTAATAAGAATTCACTACAAACAGACAAACAGCCCTCTGAAACTTCACTGTGCCTGTGCCATTTCCACTAGCCAATCAGCATACTTATTTTTTGTTTATAATTTTGGGTACAATATTTCCCTTGAAAAGCTAGGATTTCCATCAGTCTTTTGTCAGTGTGTGTTGGAGTAGCTGACAGTCTGTGATCAGGTGATCAGGGAGTAATAGATGTACTATACCAGGGGTAGGCAACTTTAAAGACGTGGAGATCTACCTGAACAACATGGGAGAAGTCAAAGATCACCGGGCACAGTGTCACCTCCTCACACCTGATTTAAACCTCTAATTGCCTATTCTACCATGTTGCAATTGCATGCCAATCATGGGTTTAGAAGTCTATGGCTAAGAGTAGCAAACCCCCAGGTACACTGCACTGTACCCTTGATGTGGGTAAACTGCAGCACAACAATGTGAAAGCAGCCCTATAGCATTATGTCCAGTGTATTGCTTCATAGTGTATTGCTTACCTGAAGATCTGTTCTTTCCTGCTGCTGGCACCACTTTGGAGACCGCTAGCTGGGATAACAGGTGGAGTGCAGTTGGTATCACTCCGCATGGGACAGGAGCCGGCACTAAAGAGGAGGCATTGGCTTATGTGGCTCTTGCTTTCTACAACAGCTTCAACTTTAGAAGTAGTCCCTCTGCATTGCAGTCTATTAGATGTTCTGGGTTGGAGGGTCAGCAAGCCCAGACCGCGATCTACCAGTCACCTGTCTGCGATCTACTGGTAGATTGCGATCTACGTGTTGCTGACCCCCATACTATACAGTGCCATATGCAGTGCTATACAGTGCTTTACACACTGCTGTATTGTCCTACCAAAACTGTCAATTGCAGTGTCGGGCACTACTTAATAGTGTGTTCACACTACATATAATCCCAACAGCTCTCTTTAACATGCCATTTTTGCACACATATTAAAAACTCATTTTAGACCTGAAGTTAAAACCCCCAAACAGTATAAGGCCTCATACACACGGGCGTATATAAAAAAATAAACAAAACGTCGGGCCCGACGTCAAGGAAAAAAAGGCGACGTTTTTCTGCGTTATGTATTGACGTTTTTCGGCGTTAGTGAGCGTCGGCGTCAATAGGCGTCAATAGGCGTTTTTTAAAACAAAATCATCCCTCTGCTATTTTTCAACCTAAAAACGTCGGCGTCAAAAAACGCCGGCAAACGCCGGTATAATAATAGGTGGCATATGGTGGCATATGTTGGCGTTTCTTGGCATATTGTGGCGTCGGCGTCAAAAAACGTCAAAATGTTACAGCCTCAGAACGCGATGCCGCAAAAAACGTCGAGAGGTACAATCAGTTACCGGGGTATTTTTGCAGCCGCAAAGACTCGACATCCACCGCAGCCGCAATCACTCGTCTTTCATCTTGGGTACCGGTAGCGCAAGACTCCGACATTGTAAAACTGCAAAAAACTGCGGCTGCGGTGTTATACGGTTCTTTGCGGTTGTATACGGTGGTATACGGTGGATAATAATATGGCCGCAAACGGCCGCAAAAAACTGCGGCTGCAAAAATCCAACTTTTTATCGTCTCCTTACTAAAAAAAAATTTTTTGCAGATAACTGCGACTG
>BLSH010248096.1:1451096-1501850 GCA_018402905.1 Glandirana rugosa | reverse complement strand
TAAAGTGGATGTAAACCCACCACCCACCCAGTATAAACTAATGACACAGTATTCATGTATATATACATGCAAGCCTCCTGCATCTATTCCTACCTTTCAAATGTCCTTCCTGTAGGCACTAGCAGCTCTGTAAAACTCTGAAATCAGAGGGTGTCTGTGTTTGCTGGAGTTTGGTGGGTGGAGTTGTGATGTCACAAGCCTCCCCACCCGCCTCTATACTGAGACATTGAGGAGGGAGGGAGGGGGGAGTGTAAAACTTTCTCTGCTGTGTGAAGGAGATGAGCAAATTGCTTGGCACTCACAGAGCAAGGGGCGGATCGACTGTGTATTTCCCTGTTAGTCGGACTTTCTCTTCCTAAAAAAAGATAAGCTCATTACTCACAGTTGGATTAACTCTTTGTGGCAAGACTAGGCACAGATGACATAACATGCTATACTCTACCAAGCAGAATTATTAATTCAAATTTTTTTTCGGGTTAATATCCACTTTAAACTGACCTCATTTGCAGACCAAAGTTCATCACTTTGATCTAAAAGAACCAAATGATACAATGTTTCTTTTTATCTCAGCGCTGAGCAATGTTGTGATAAACTTTGCCTGCTACTTTTTTTTTTTTTGATAGCTCTGAGCAGAGAACGGCTCTGCACTTGTTACATGAATCATGGAAATGCCGGATTGAGATCGTGTGGGGGTTTGAATCGAGATCACAATTTTTTTTTAACGATTGAACATGCAGCTCTAGTGCACACAAATTATATGACCCAATCTTTTGGTAAAATATAAAAGATTCGGGTTTTTTTGCCTAGTAAATAGATACCCAACGCGTCAAGCCTTAAAATTGTCTGCTTGTGAAATGGAGACAAACTTTGGTACCCAAAATGTTCCATAGCTGATGATTTAAAAGCTTTTAGGCCCTCACGTCATCAAAGTTAAAGTGATTGTTTTTTGGGGCTTTTTCAAATAACAAATATGTTATGCTTACCTGCTCTGTGCAAGGGTTTTGCACAGAGCGGCCCCGATCCTCCTTTTCTGGGGTCCCCCGGCGGCGCTCCTGACTCCTCCTCCTCATTGAGTGCCCCCACAGAGAGTCACTTTCCATGGGGGCACACGTGTGGGCACGCTCCCGAGTCCTGCTGCTGCGTCCATTGACACAGACAGCAGAACTCGGCCCTGCCCCAGGCTCCCGTGTCACTGGATTTGATTGACAGCAGCGGGAGTCAATGGCTCCTGCTGCTATTAATCTGTCCAATGAGGACCCGATATAGTGGCTGGAGCTGCTGGGCTCCTTCTTGTTGGTGGAATGATCGGGTTCAGGTAAGAAAAAGGGGAGCTCTGGGTGGGCTGCTGTAGCACAGAAGGCTTTTCACCTTAATGCAAAGTAAATGTAAAGTAATGATTATCCTATAGAAATAAGTGAGATGAGGGTAAATTGGCACAAACAGCGTATAAAATCCAGCACTTCTCTTGCATGTTTTGACCTGGCAAAAATAAGTCATTCATTGCATCTAATAATCCCAGCTGCTCCAAAAGACTCCTGGGGGAGTAAGAAACAATATGCAGCTGATAGCTCTATATGAGCGCATTCCTCTTCAACTCCTACTTGTTTTATCTTTATTTTACCAACTCATGTCTGAATGATTTTATGTTTTTTTGATGATTTCATTGATTTCAACTCTTTGCTTGACAATATCAGGAATAAATGAGACTATTTTTTACAATTATGGGACCTATGTGTGTCTTTTGGAATTCACCCATATAATAATAGCTAGGGTAAATTGGTACCACTCAATGGAATGTAAATAAACAGTACCACTCTATAACAATTCAGTTTAACATGAACACAGTTGCAGAATTAATTATCTGTCTAAATCCTCCTGCTCTGATTCAGAGAGTTTTTAAGGGGATGCAATAGCTCTAAGCAACAGCCTTGAGTATAATAAAATGGGGGAAATGAGTAGCTGTGACTTCAGCAATCCTGTATTGCAAAGTTCAGTAGATCTTCTGCCGGCTATATGGATTGGAAGTTAGTACCTAATAGCACTGTGTCCTCTAATGATTGAGATGAGGCACAAAAAGGGTTAAACTTCTCTGAATTCAACAACCTTCAGAGTGATCACTGGCTCATAGGATAAACTGACAACTAACAGCAATCCAGTGCACTTTAACTGTAATTCAAATTGCGAGCAGGATATTTCTTTAAGGAAGACCCGCAGGGAGAAGATAAGTATTCTTATAGATGGGTCGAAACCCGCTCACCAAACCAGGCAATGACTGCAGTTGATGATCCAGCTGCTCAGATGATGATGATGATGATGATGATGATACTTGCGCTGGAACCGATGGTACACACTTGCTCTTTGCTTTAGGAAAAACGGCATCCACTGCACTCCTTGCAGCTCTCCCTGATCGATGCGGCTGCTCCTGTGACTGCTGCGGCTCTGGAACAGACTCAGATGACTGTAAGCTGGCTCTGCAGATCACCCACCGGAACACTGTAGCACCGCAGCTGGAACACTGTAGAAAATCAGCTGGCTGTATCACTGGAAGTAGGCCTCAGGCTGCAGTCCCGCTGTGAAGGGCACACAGGGTCCTTGCTTAATCGATCATGCCGTCCAAAGAGGCCACAACAAGCTCCTCCCTTGACTTAAATAGGTTCTCCCATGAGGCACTGTTTCTCCCAAGAGCACTCACTGCAGCACAGCCTAATGGGAAATGAAGTCCCACAATACATCACTCCTGCACAGATCCATGATTATTGAACAAACTAACACTAGGGGGAATCCTTCAAAGCATTAAATGAGTGCAAATGTCTATATTCCAGGGAAGCAAATCTGGGCTCCTGGCTACACTCTCCCCCCACTTGAAACATTTGGTCCCCAAATACTCAGGGGCGGAGAACCAAAAATACAACAGGGTTAAATTAACCTAACTTTCAGTTAAATTTAACAAATACTGACAAACATCTGGGTTCTGTTGAAACCACTTATACACATTTTTAGTGAGTTCATAATCTGTTTTCTGACAGACCAGGGCAATAGCCATGTCCCACCCAATGGTGTCAGGGGTTGCATGGAGAACACCCCCAGCTGGATTTTGCATGACAAGGGCTGGGGTAGAACCCGTTCTTTGAATTGTAGGAATTTGTTTATCAGAAAGTTCTCCTAGGATGTCATAAGTCAATCTTCGAAGTGGATGAATATTTCTTCGAAGACGAATAGGTGAATCAGAGGCGGGATGAGAAGTAGTGCTCTCTTAACCACTTCCCGACCAGCGCCGTAAATAGGCGGCGGTCGGGTTTGAGCGGCTCTTCCCGGGACATAGCCTGCAGCTTCAGGCTATATCCTAGTATCATTTTTTAGAGCTGGCGGTCGGCTATCCAGGGGTAACGACCGATCCGGCTCTGGAGCCGCTCGGTCGTTACCCCAGGGGGCGGGAGGGGGATCCCCCCTCCCGCCGCCTTCTGTCGCTCTTCTCCGGCCTCCCGTCCCACCGGAAGACCAGAGCAACGATCCGGCGTGTCCGCCGGCTGGAAGGAGACCTGACAGAAGTTGTAATCGGCTCCGATCGGGTCTGCTTCGGCAAATTCCGGAAGCGACGTCACGACGTCACTTCTGGTTTACACGGCGGCTAACAGCGCCAATTTAAAAAAAAAAGACAGTATTCAGAATCGCCGTTTTTGGCAATCTGAATGCTCTGAAGTACAAAGGAGGGATGGGGAGTCTTTTAGACCCCCCCCCCGGCCCTCCAAAAAGAGTACCTGTCACCATATATTACTATCACAAGGGATGTTTACATTCCTTGTGATAGCAATAAAAGTGATCAGATTTTTTTTTTTTTAAAGGAACAGTGCTAAAATAAATAAATAAATAAAAAAAATAAAAAGATTTAAATCGCCACCGTCCCCGCGAGCTCACGCAGCAAAGAATACGCATACGTAAGCCACGCCCGCATATGAAAACGGTGTTCAAACCACACATGTGAGGTATCGCCGCGATCGCCAGAGTGTGAGCAATAATTTTAGCAAAAGGTCTTCTCTGTAACTCTAACTTGGTAACCGTTAAAAATTTTTAAAGCGTCGCCTATGGAACTTTTTAAATACCGGACTTTGTCGCCATTCCGCGAGTGCGTGCAATTTTCAACCGTGTCATGTATGGTATCTATTTACTCAGCGTAACATCCTCTTTCACAATATACAAAAAAATTGGGCTAACTTTACTGTTGTCTTATTTTTTAACTCAAAAAAGTAAAATTGTTCCAAGAAATCATAAATTCTGCCAGTGTATGTAAACTTATGAGCACAACTGTATATATAAATTATAATGATAATATGCCATCATGATATCTGTATATATATGAAAGTATAGTAAAGTGTAGTAAAACCCCTGATATACCCATTTTGAAAAGTAAACCATCCAAGGTATTTAGTAAAAGGCATGGTGAATTTTTTAAAGTGGTTGTCAACCTGTGACAACCACTTAACCTACAGGTAAGCCTAGAATAAGGCTTACCTGTAGGTGCACTGCATATCTCCCAAGCCTGCACATTTCAGGAGATATGTAGTGTTTTGCATGTGCTGTGCCTCCGTGCCGTTTCTCCACTGACCCTGTGCCCTGACTTGCGGCTCCCGCGCGCATGCGGGAGTGACGTTACGCGACTCTGGCCAGTCACAGAGCCAGAGTGGCGGCCCCAGAAGGAAGAGGGGCAGAAGGTGGACGCGGCCTGGAGCAGGGACATCGCTGGACAATGCAGGCTTCATTTCCAGGTAAGTGGCACATAATGGGCTACTATGCGATGCATATGCTACTAATGGGCTACCATTTTGCTTCTACTTTACAGGGGTATATTGAGGAAGTAAACTCAATCTGGGTTTACTTCCTCTTTAAGGTTGTAATTTTTTGTCCACAAATGAAGAAATAAATGCAGTTTTTCCACAAAGTTGTTATTTAACAAGTTATTTCTCACACACAACATAGGCATTTACTTACAAATATACTCCAAAAAAAATTCTGCTACTCCTCCTGAGTATAGGGATACCATATGTGGGACTTTTTCACAGCCTAACCACATAGAGAGGCCCAAAATCCAAGGAACCCCTTTACAGTTTCTAGGGGCATAATTACACATCTAATTTCCTGACCACCTATTACATAAACACGCACTAAATGACCACATTTTGGAAAGCAAACACCCCAAAGTATTTTCAAAGAGACATAACAAGTCTTCTGAAGATGTCATTTTTGCCACACATTTTTGGAAAATTCAAAAAGAAAATGAAAATGTATTTTTTTACACAAAGTTGTCAATGAATAAGATATTTCTATCACATAGTATAGGCATACTTAGAATTACGCACCAAAACATATACTACTATTCCTCCTAAGCATGGCGATGTCACATGTGTAAAACTTATATACAGCTTATAGAGGGGTCCAAAATACAAGGAGCACCTCCAGGCTTTCCTGGGGCATACATTTTGCATCTAATCTCCTGACTACCTCTCACATTTTTGGAGGTCCTGGAACATCAGGACAATAGAAACACCCATAATGTAACCACATTTTGGAGAGGAAACAATCTTTTGAAGACTTTTTTTTTGTTGTTTTTTTGCAACAAACTGTTGGAAAATGCTGAACGTTTTATACAAGGAGGCTCCCAGTGGGCCATTCATGAATAGTGACTGGGCAGGAGGTGGTTAAACAGCCTTGGGTAAGCAGATACCATATAGATCTCCACTTTGATTTACTGCTTGGAACAGTTTCAGGAAGGCAGGTTAAACCAGTGTTAGTGAATGCGGCAAGGTTTCTTTCTGATATGAATCAATTTTATCATCAAAAACCTTGGATTCTTGTTTGGTGCTCTCATAAGACTGTATGTCTGTCTGCAGTGTATCAGCCATGATAAAACTACCAGTAATTTGGGTACCATAAGCATGAGGAAACACAAGAATCTGCAACAAAAGCATTGTGGGAGCAGCACCTTATCACACTGGTGGGCAGCAAAAGACCCACACTTCTCTGCCTCCTTCCTTACTTTCCACCTTTCACCCTTCACAATTTTCTTTCTGCATTCATTGTAATATCTGTGGCCTCAAGTAACAGGGAGGGAAGTCTCACCAGGGTTTTTTTTTTCCAAGAGAAATTTTTTTTTATTTAAAAGAAAGTACAAATAAGATACAGAATACCGTGCATATATTGCAGTCTTACATAATGTAACTTGATTGATGAACAGGAATAGAGGAGTTCTTAGATTTTTTTACTTCTAGGAAACAATCTTCATAAATCTGCAGATTAGAGGGAAATTGCCTCTGATCAACCGGTGTATCTGTGCTTCAGGTATCGTATTGTGTTCTGGTATGTATTCTAGGGATTACCGGACCTCATTCAGGTAATTGGTGTAGATGTCATTTTGGTCAGGAATCTTTCATCGGCTACTCTGTTCCATTGCTTACGTGTCTGCAGACGCAGGGTGTGGGATGGCGTAATATTTAATTCAATAACTGACCATGAAATGAAATTCCTCCATTTCCGCTATATAGTGTATTCTGCGAAACCATAATAGACCATATAGAGGGAGGTTGTGCAGAGTGCCAGTGTAAGGAAATACATTGTTTCGCCGCATTCACCATATGCATGGCAAGTGACTTATGGTAGATTCTGTGCGGTAGGGTCGAGTGGTGGAGTAAGAATTGTGCTGGAGCGTTGTCCAGTTCGTATGTGAATACCTGCTTTATTGTGGACCTTACTGTTTGCCAAAAAGGACGTATTTTCGGACAGGACCACCAGACATGTAGCATCGTACCTCGATCTGATTGACACCTTTAGCAGGTGTCCGGGATTTCTGGGTTGTATTTGTGAATAATTTGTGGGGTGCAATACCAGCGCTATAAGATTTTGTAGCCATTCTCCTGGGCTGAGACATTCATCGAGCCTTTGTGAATGTTGTGGTGTATTAATTCCCATTCCACTTCTGTGAGGGATAGGGCCAGATCTCTTTCCCAAGATGCGCAGGCTTTATAGGCTTTGGGGGAGTGATTGGTGAATAAAAGGGAGTGTGTGGCGGAGATTAAGTGGGATTGAGGAGATTGGTTGATACACAATAGTTCAAATGTGATAAGCGGTCTTGAACAAGCACTCTTTCTTTCTGGGTTTCGGATGTAGTATGATATTAGAGAGTAGGTCCAGGGAGGGAAAGGTCTGTCATCTGTATGGGCAGTTAAGTTTGCTGGTGACAGAGGTTTTCCCTTGTCGAAGAATTGGTACAATCGCATTCGGTTATGTGGCCACTGATCAGACAGGAATAGGCAATGCATTCCTGGTGGGAAATCTGGGTTAAGCCTGATCGGCGTAAGTGGGCCAGGAACCGACGATATGTTAAAAGACTTACAGATGGTACGGAAGCAGTGTAGTGTGGCTCCGATTAACGGGTGTTTATGTAGGTCATTGGGGACACGTTGGTTCAGTAGCCAGGGGGATGAGTCCAGTGCAAGTGAGGTATTTGAGGCCTCTAAAGTGACCCAGTCTTTGTGCGGTGTATGGATGTTCCAATCAATGATTCTAGATAAATTACTTGCTATGTAGTAATTGCGTAAGTCAGACAGGCCTATGCCACCCAGATGTTTTGGAAGTGATAACTGTGTATAACTTATTCTTGGTTTGTGGCCCTTCCAGAGGAATTCTGAGCAAATGTTTCTATACGATCTGAAGAATGCGGGAGGAACGGATATAGGAATTGCTTGGAGAATGTATAGTAATCGAGGGAGTGCGTTCATCTTTAAGATGGCCGCTCTGCCAAACCAAGAGACATTCAATTTGGACCATCTTTTAAGATCGTTCGTCAAGTTATTCAGGATGTGCAGATGGGTTATGGAGTATAGATCCGGCAATTTGTGTGGGAGTTGGATACCCAGGTATGTTATAGAGTTCTGTTTGCATCAGGAACTTTCCCTTTCCCTGGAGTGTTCTACAAGGCTCTGTGGGAGGGAGATATTCAGGGCAAACGATTTACTAAAGTTAATCTTTAGATTGTAAAGCGAGTGAAAGTGTTGAAAGGCTTTGAGGACCACCGGTAGGGTAATAAGTGTCACTGGAATATGACTGCAGCGCCTATAGTAGGAAGTTAAGTCCCAAAATAAGGGATTTTTTTATACAGATGGCTTCCACATATTATAAGGACGAAAAGTTCTTCTTGCTATATATTTCACAGTATAGACATAATCCACAGCACCCCGCGATTAGAGGTAATAGATGTGTGTTTACCAGAATTAGATGGTAAATGCGCAGGGGTCAAATCCAAGTCTGAAGATCGCTCTCATGGATACCCAATGGCGAGGAGGGGAGGATGTCCTATCCAAATATGGTGTTTCCGTCTCCTATGGCTCCACTGCAGAGGATTCTTCAGCCACACAATATGTTGGATCCTGGTGGAACTCCGGGTGGGATACTCTACTCCTCTGGAAGAGGGGCAGGGATGGGGAAAAGTATGGCTCCAAACCTTTGTCCCACGGTTTCAGGGACTCATCCAAGGTGTACCTGTCCTTTCTGATCTGTCACAACTGCCTCCTGCTTCACCGGCCGCCTTTGCAGTCCTCGTCCGTGCCGGGGGTTTCGCTTACGTCAGCGCCACGTACTCACGCATCACTGGCTCCTAAGCGGCTGGAATCGCAGAGTGATGACGTGTTGTTGAGGCGCTCATATGACAACCCGGAAGTGGGCAGAGACAAACAGGCGATGGGAAAATCAGATCCGTTTACTGAAGAACGTTCTCAACAACACGTCATCACTCTGCACTTCAAGCCGCTTAGGAGCCAGTGACGCGTGAGTACGTGGCGCTGACGTAAGCGAAACCCCCGGCACGGACGAGGACTGCAAAGGCGGCCAGTGAAGCAGGAGGCAGTTGTGACAGATCAGAAAGGACAGGTACACCTTGGATGAGTCCCTGAAACCGTGGGACAAAGGTTTGGAGCCATACTTTTCCCCATCCCTGCCCCTCTTCCAGAGGAGTAGAGTATCCGACCCGGAGTTCCACCAGGATCCAACATATTGTGTGGCTGAAGAATCCTCTGCAGTGGAGCCATAGGAGACGGAAACACCATATCTGGATAGGACATCCTCCCCTCCTCGCCATTGGGTATCCATGAGAGCGATCTTCAGACTTGGATTTGACCCCTGCGCATTTACCATCTAATTCTGGTAAACACACATCTATTACCTCTAATCGCGGGGTGCTGTGCATTATGTCTATACTGTGAAATATATAGCAAGAAGAACTTTTCGTCCTTATAATATGTGGAAGCCATCTGTATAAAAAATACCTTATTTTGGGACTTAACTTCCTACTATAGGCGCTGCAGTTATATTCCAGTGACTCTTTGACAATCTAGATCAGTTGTATATGCGTGCTGCCTACCAATTATACTTACTGTTGTTTTATATTGTTCTACATTGTATCATTAGTGAGCGTGGGATTGTTCTCTTATTATACTTTAGGGTAATAAGTGTATTAGTCAGAAATAGCAGAATGCCGTCTGCGTAAGCACCCAATTTGTACTCCTTTATACCCACCCTCACTCCATGAATGTACGGGTTGGTTCGAAGGGCTTGCAGGAAAGGTTCCAGAGACAACACAAAAAGCACCGGAGAAAGGGGGCAGCCCTGTCTGGTTCCATTACTGATGGAGAAGGCATCCGACAGGGTGTTGTTGTCACTGACTCTTGCGATAGGGTTAGCATAGAGAGATGCTATGTTGCCTATTAATCTGGGGCCTAATCCAAGTTTGGAGAGGCATTCTGTCATGTAGTCCCATGCTACCCTGTCAAATGCCTTCTCAGCATCTAGAGAGAGGATGAAACCCTCCTGGTTGAATTTTCTCAGGGCATAATGTAAGTTGATGGCCTTTATGGTGTTGTCTCTAGCCTCACGGCCAGGGACAAAGCCTACTTGGTCTTTGTGAATGAAAGGGGGGAGAAGCAGAAGCAGCCTGTTCGTCAAGATTTTGGAGAAAATCTTAATGTCCACATTGAGGAGGGAGATTGGTCTATAGTGTGCAGGATGGGAGGGATCTTTTCCCTTTTTTGGAATCATCACAATGTGAGCCTCTAGCATTCTGGATGTGGGAGGATTTGTATTGGATATGGATTTAAAGGCTTTTAGGAAAGGGGAGACTAAAAGGTCTGAGAAGGACTTATAGTAAACTGCCGTTAGGCCGTCTGGGCCTGGGCTCTTATTAGGTTTTAATTGTTTAACTGCTGCTTTCCACTTTTCCTCCATTATTGGTTGTTCTAAATCATGTACTATTTCAGGGGGGATCAGATTAGGGCAATTTTCTGAGAGGAAAGATTGAATCACTTTTTGTGAGGAGGGAGATTTATTACGTTCTCGAGTCTCTATGTTGTAAAGAGCAGAGTAGAATTTTTTGAAGTCTTTCGCAATATCGGAGTTCCTGGTACGTTTATGGCAGTCCGTGGTATGAAGATGGTGTACCGTCGTCCTGGCTTTTTCGGTTTTAAGAGCTTGGGCTAAAAGGTGACTGCTTTTGTTGCCAAACTCGTAGAAGAGTTTGCGTGTGAGAGTGTGTCTCCTTTTTAGCTTGCGTTCTAGTTCTTCCCGTAAAAGGTTGCGGGTATTCAGCAACTCTTGGAATGTATTCTGGGCCAGTGTGCGTATATGTGCTATCTCCAGGTTCCTAATTTTCTCAATGATCTCCCTGATGTGTGTTTGTTTATCTCTCTTAATTTTAGATGCCATGGCCAGCAGTTTCCCTCTGAGGACGCACTTGTGTGCTTCCCATTGGGTTAAGTGTGTGGTGTCTGGGGTGTCATTTTCTCTAAAGTAGTTCCTTATGTGGTTGCGGATATCCTCTATCCTGGTTTTGTCTGTCAGAATAGATGCGTCTAGTCTCCAAATCTTAGAGGGGGAGTTACGGTCTAGAAGCGAGATGGTCATGGTAATGGGATGGTGGTCCGAGAACGTCATGGGTTCAATCGTTGCCAAGGTTAGAAAGGTCAAGTCTTGTTGGGTAATAAAGAAATAGTCTAGTCTAGAGTACCTGTTACGGGGAGTGAAAAATAGGTAAAGTCCTTGTCTGAGGGGTGAAGAGTGCGCCAGGTGTCATGTAGTAGGAGTTCCTGGAAACTCAGCTTGATTTGTTTCAAAGCTCGGTATGGTAGGTGTGAGGTCCCTGAGGAGGTGTCTAATAGAGGTTCCAGGGGGGCATTAAAATCACCTCCGACTATCAGCATGCCTTTTTGAAAAGAGGACAGGGAACGGAGGGTAGATCTGAAGAAGGGGACTTGGGAAGCGTTAGGGGCATAAATATTTGCCAAAGTGATAGGGGTGTTATGGATAGTGCCTCTTATAAAGGTAAATCTCCCTAGTTCATCTGATATAGTATCGTCAACTTGAAGTGAGGTATTCTTGGCGATAAGAATGGAGGTGCCTTTGGATTTTGAAAGTTTATTGGTGGAGTGATATACAGTGGGGAATAATGCATTAGTCAATTTAGGAATGTGATCGTTTTTAAAATGGGTCTCTTGAATCAGTACAATGTCTGCTTTCAAAGCTCACATGTGAGATAATATTTGGGAGCGTTTTTCTGGAGTGTTAAGACCCCTTGGGTTGATGGATATTAATTTGATGGGGTGGCCCCCATCCCTATTAAGATGTGGGGGCATTGCTTAGTGATATTACGTTAGGGGTGTTAGATAAAATATATAGCGTAATGTTAAAAAGGGGGAGGATGCAAGTCGGGGGTTTCAGGCTGTGACTGAAGGAGTTGGGAACAGGAGGGAGATGGAGGGGTACGAGAAGGGAAGAAGAGGGGAGTTGGAAATGTAAGGGGGAAGAGATAAACGGATGAAGGAGGGGATCAGTCCAGAAGAGGAGAAAACAACAAACAAAAAAAAGGGGGGGGGAGGAAGAGTAAAGAGGTAGAGTGGGGAGAAATGAGTTAGATCCGGAGGTGGGTTACCTGTAACCCAACTCACAAATAGGGGAGTCAGATCTTGTTCAGCAAAGACTACCTGAGTCTGCTGTTGTGGGGAGTAGTAGGTGTGAGACCAGATAGAGAGACGAATTCTGTATCTCCCGAGATCAATATGATGCAATAGGTGGGTTCATATAGGGGACAAGTCAGAGAGGAGCCTCTCTGTGTCCCGCTATATGTTTAACTAGACCCGCTGATTGAGAGAAGGTAGGTAAGGGACCTATTCAGGACTCAGGGAATGATGACTTCCTAATTGTCCTTAGGCTGGTTTCCGTGTGTTATCGGGAGTGTAGGTGTCAAAGGAACCCCGGGGTAGCTAGATCTAAGCTTTATGTGCAGAGAGAGTGTTTCAAGGTTACCAGTGAAGCTTGATATCTTATTTACATTTCAATACTTATACAAGGGAATCTCTGTTAGCCTTTAGACTGGGGAACTCGGGGCCAATGTCATTGTCCTCCTCATCGCAGCCACAATTCAAGTGTAGATAATATATAATTTGTTGCTAATATTTTTAGGGGGAGTGCATTACCGATGGAGAGTGCCTGTTAAAAGAGAGGCGCCGTGGTGTCAGAAGCTCATTTTTGAGCAAACATAATAAGATGCATTCAGGCCATTGGGGAAAGAGTTATGCGATGAGGAGGAGAACTGACCCAAGGCCCTGTTTATGAACCAGCAAACTGGTGGGGGTATCGAGTGCCCCTTCCTGTATGTGGTGGCTTGAAGCAGTTTGTGCGGGCCACCCGATGGGTGTCTGGTGATAGCCTGTCCAAAGTGCTTGCCTGCCCAAAATAATTTTAACTCCAGCTCTAGGTGAGATTTTACATGATATTTTCATGTCATTTTTAAACATAGTAACATACAAACCAAACAAACAGAGAAAACATTTTCAGTAAGCAACTGTCATGCCCCTGCTCCATATTCCAGTGTATCATGTTGGGTGTAGTCATTTGTTGTTTTGTGCCGTATTACCTCAAGGAAGTTCTTTCTGTGAACTGATCGATATTAGGACAGTGCATAGCCCCTGTTTGGGTTGGATGTTTGAGGGGGTTCTTGTTGCCGTTGTTCTGCTCACCATGCAGTCCATATAAGATCGTTGGTGATGTGTGTGTCCAAAGTAATCATGGGCTAAAGCTCACCAGGGGTTTTAAAAGCCTACTTTATGGCGCATCAAGTGGAGAAGAGAGTCAACTTGGGGTCATGTTGAGCATGGGTCAAGTGTATGCTTGCTGATAGCCGGGAAGGATGCAGATGAAGCACACCATTGCAGCTGGTTGTGCTGTCCATTGACTTGCACATTGCTGTAGTTCACAGGGCAGTTACCCCTACCCCCTCCTCCTCAATAACCCCAACACAACAGCCTAGGCAAAACACTGCCATGTTATTTGGAAGCTGGTATGCCTGGGGACAGGACTCATGCAGGGCCAGATTTTTTTTCCATGACATACTGAGAGCTTGCTGATCCTACACCATCTTGTGCCAGGCAAAGTCGTGTGTCACTCAACACAAATCTGCTATCTGCCCATAAACAGAGAAACTTCACACTGTACCATGCCTGGCACATGTTCTAAACCTGGTGATGCAGCAGTCCCTGGTTAGGTACCCTGGTTTCTAGAATGTCCTTCAACGGGCTAGAAGATTGTGTAGCACCTTTTGGTCATACCATGCAAGTGCTTGCCTTGCTGAAATGCAACAGTAACATAAGCATCCTGCCAACCACTTGATATGCAATATATCCATGTGCTGGAACTCAATGTTGCTATGCTGCAGCTACTGCTAGTAATTTTGCATGTATAGGATGACAGGCTATAGGGATCCTTTGCCCAGAAACAGTGAGGAGAAGAGCAAATGGACAGGCTTCCAGGAGGATATTTCCCAAACCAAGGAGTTGTACATGGGTGGGGAGAGATCATTGAGGACTCTGTTCTTTGTGCTCACCTACTTGGATCCTGACACAAGGGGAAAATGGCAAATCTCATGCTACCATCCTAGAGGGGGAAAATTGCACTGCACAACCTAAAGATAAAAACTCCCAGACTTTGACTGCTTCACCCTTACAATATTAGACAAATGTATACAAGGACACATCTGATTGAGAACCCTAAAAACCAAGCTTTATTGGAAAATCATTAAAAATACCCTTACAAAATCTTAGACCAAGGACTACAATTATGGACACTGACGCCACAATGCCTCTCATGCAAAATACAGGCAAATACAGTACATTATATACAGGTCAAGAATCTGCTAATGTAGTATAAACAGTGTCCCATATATGATAGTGTATTACATAGCAGTAGAACTCCAACAAACTCAATGACCAGAAGAGAGCCCCACTAGGATGCAGGATGAATCAGATAACTGAAATGGCTGTGTCCATCTGATCAGTGTTAATCTTGATGTCAATTTACGATTTCATTTTAGTCATAGTCTTTTGGCTAAAATGCCATTTTAGTTTTAGTCGTATTTTAGTCGACTAAAATCTCAAGTACATTTTAGTCGGCTAAAATCTCCTACATTTTAGTTGACTAAAATGTACTGGAGATTTTATTTGACTAAAATTGAATGGGTTTAGTTAAATTGTAATACATTATTTAAGCATTTCTCTAGAATTTCCAAACTCATTATATACTCCTGGAGTAAAAATCTAACAGCATGATATTATTTATGGAATTAAGTTTTAAACATGCTCTAGAGACATAGATTTATATATATGTGTGATATATAACCAGTGTTAATTTTGACGCCAAATTTCAATTTCATTTTAGTCATATTTTAGTCATCTGAGTTGTTTTAGTTTTAGTTGTATTTTAGTTGACTTAAGTAACACTGCATGTGATGTGATGTAGAATTCCAGCACAGAGGGCTATACGCTGTGTGCTGATGTATTATCCGAGGAGCCAAATAGGACAGCTATCCACAGGTTTCATACATGTGACCTCAGGTAGCGAAGAGTGACCATGAACTAGGTTGTGCTTGCAAGGACTCCACTTCACAATTACAGTAGCTGTAATAATCCAGGATGAGTCAAGAGGTAGGAGACTAAGTGCAAGACCAACATTCCACCTCCAGCGAGTATATTGCTCAATTCAGATTCAGGTGAAAACAATGACAAGGTTCTACCCAGGTCATATGTAGATCAATGCAGGCCAATTGAAGATGCATTCAAACAGCCATAGCGCTTATTGCAAATCCACATATTACATTTTTCAATAAAGCTTGGTTTTTAGGGTTCTCAATCAGATGTGTCCTTGTATACACTTTTCTCATATTGTAAGGGGTAGCAGTCAAAGTCTGGCCATTGTTATCTTTAGGTTTTGCATATATATAGTTGTACCGATGATGTCTCCTAGTATATATATCATTTGTACTTTTGAATCTTGTAGACTTTGTTGCTAATTTCCATATAGTGGCAGGATCCCCTAACATGCCTTGGATCCTCATATCTCTGAAAGGAAGAGCAGCAGTGATGGTGACTGTCTCAACAACACATTTTAAGTAATTTTTCCAACAACGGACAAGTCTGGCTGCAGACAGCACCTCAGCTTTAGGAAGCAGATTACTTAGGGTCCAGTAATCACATACACTTGGATTACATACTTAACTCATAGCACAACACAAGAAGAACAGGATTTTAATCCCAATAATAGCAGAAGCTTGTTATAAGAATTCCAATATTCTTATGGTCTACTTGGGGACCGGGGCAGCTATAGACACACTTTGAATTGTGGAACCCATGAATTATTGGGTGTCCACGCTGGGCCACTGGCTAGAGCTTGGACAATACATGCTGGAGCTTCTGCCTTGCTCAGCGGCCAGTTTGCCATATGAGAGATGAGAGAACCTTTAGTGCACCAGGTAATTTTGTTACAGAAAGGCTAGTCCACCAGTGCCCTGATACTATGGACCAGCTCACTTTCATAAAAATGAACTAGTCCTAAATCAGCGATAACTACAAAATCCTTCCGACTAAATTTTTTTGCATCATCCAGCTCCCCAAAAATGACACCTTCTACCATTACAAGCTATTGCCATGTATAATGGTCTGCTAACACTAGCAGCTCCTGCCACTTCGGCTATCCTTCCATTCTTATCAGCTCCTGACACCTTTTCTGGCCTGCCACCATTACTAACTACTACCACCTCTGCTGGCCTGCCACCATTACCAGCTCTTGCCACTTCTGCTAGCCTGCTACCATTTCCAGATCCTGACACCTCTGCTGATCTGCCAACCTCACCAGCTCCTGTCACCTCTGCTAGCCTGCCACCATTACAAGCCCCTGACATCCCTGCTGGTCTGCCACCTCTCATGGCTTGCTGCTGCCACCATTACCAACTCCTGTCAATTTGGCTATCCTGCCACTTCCCCTATTAAGATCTCCTGCCACCTTGCATGGCACCATCACTAGCTCCTGACAACTTTGATGGACTGCCATAGTTACCAGCTTCCTCCACCTCTCTTGGCCTTTTCCAGTGCTCTGGCACTGGAAAAGTTACACACGTTATGTTTCCTCACCTGGGCCTCAGATCAAAAATGTCAAATGTTTGCTGCAGAAAAAATCCTTCAATGTGCCTTCAAGTTTGTGGTCTATTCTGGTGCTCATAAAAAGGCACCACACATGTATTTTTGCAGCTGGTCCTCAGATGCAAAATTTCTAACCCTGCATAAGAGCACTTTAAAGTTTTTCTATCTATTCCAGTGCTCTTGCAGTGCAAGTGTGCCACACACAATGATTTTACCACTGTAAATGAACTGCAATGTGTTTATTGTTTGCTGCAGGGTAAATAATGCCTTGTGCCTCCCAACTTTGTGCCCTATTCCAGTGCTCTGGCACTCTAAAATATTTGTGCCTTATGCCTTTCTGAAATAATATACTCTAAAGTTTACTTCAAAATAAAACCTGTCTAGTTTCTCCCTTGTCACCCTCAAAGTCCCTTTAGAAAGAGGACCCCTCTCCCCAATGTTTGATGTTTTTAAAAAATGGTACATGTCCCCCATTGCAGTGCCCCCACCACCACCTCCCAAAAGAAAAGAGTGAGGTTTGCAATTTTTTAACTTCACAGTGCATTCACAAATCCCCCATGATCCAAACCCAGATATATTCACTCATCCCAACTAAACATATCATTGTCCTACCCAAAACTGTAGTCACAGTGTTTCTTGTTCTTCATCACAATCAGTTCTTCGTACCCATCAACACTAATGGTAGGAACCTTCACCAGCCCCAGAGCTGGACTTAAATGTGAACCAAAGGATCAGAGCCAAAGTAGATTTGGCTCTGAATCTAAAAAAGCATTTTTACAGGTATCTATATCACAGGTAGAAGATTAAAGCATGAATATTGATGGTACTTATTAAGAATGGGTCAAAATTGCTAGTAAAATGTATAACAAGCATGAGATTAAATATTTCAAGATCTTGGTTAATGGCCTGGCCAGAAAGGCCATTCAATGATACCATTAACTTCTATTACATTATAATCAATTTTAGCAAAAGATGTTTAATAAACATAAATACAAAGAGTGTGTATCCAAGTTGGGGTATTTCTACGGAAATATGAGATAGAAAATGATAAATGGATAAACTTGTATATCAAATGACACCAGCCTGGCATTTGGTATAAAAATGTTTACACTTTTTGACTTATTCTTGAAAGCATGGATGGTTTACCAGGTAATGGATGAATGAATTAGTGGATGTTTACCAGGTAATGTATCAGTGCCTTGAAAAATGCTGTTGATAAAACATGAAAATCTGTTAAAAAAAAAGTGATTACTCTAAGCAAACTAGATAAGCTTGCTCTCTTGGCAATATTTTTTTTTAACCTAAAGCCAGAAGATATTTACTTACACAACTCTTTTTCTTTTTGTATTAATGCATAACCTCTAGAATATGTTCACATATAGATATTTACTCTCTTCTAGATCCAACCCTCAAAATAGATGACAGCCACACCCGCCTTCTGATTGGTTGCTTAGTTGCAATTATTTTAATTCTGGTAGCCATTATTGTCATAATCCTATGGAGACAGTTCTGGCAAAAGATGTTGGAGAAGGTTAGTTTATAAACATAATATATCTTTATCTCATTCTCGTATATCATTGTTTTTATATAAATGGTACCAAATAATTGATCATAAATTGATATTAGCTAATGTACTGAATGCATGGCTTCACAAGATATAATTGATCAACTTACTGAATTATTTATGCTGTAATAATAGGTTTGTTGGTGGACCTGGAAAAAAAGACGAAAAACCCAGTAAACGTATTCACGTTGTAAAATGTGACTTAAACAATGCATGGATTTTGTCAGCTTAATCATTGATTGGTTGGGCCATGCATATGGCTAAAACTGAACAGTTTGGTTATTAGGCACCCTAACAAACTTCTAGATTGTGCAAGAAAAGGTTGCATGATTACTGTCATTGCAAAATTAGATATCCATTCCTCCTGAACTATGTAAGGTAGGCAAATCAGACACATCTAAACTGCTGGCAAATCAGGATTAAAATCGGCTGTGTCTGATAATCTGTGTATGGCCACTTCAACTGCTGACACTGACAGACATATTAGATAGTGATACGACTAATGTCTTTTTGTATAAGATGAGTACTGTTATTTTTATCCAATGCAAGTAACACTGGATATTATGTTTTGTGTATCATTTTATTTTTGAGTTTTAAATGGGGATTCCGTTTTTTTTTTTTTTTTTTTTCTCTTTTCCTAGGCATCAAGACGAATGTTGGATGAAGAGCTGACTGTCAGCCTCTCAATTCCAAGTGATTGTAATACTTACAATACAAATCGAAGGCATGAATCTGTGTCAGCTAGTGAACAAGAATCTAATTCCACTTATGACAGGATATTCCCACTCAGCCCAGACTATAAAGAACTCACAGCACAAGCAGTTGTAGAGGAAGAAGCTGGTAAGGAAGGCTTTTTGTGCATACTTTTAGGCCTCATACACACGGGCGTATTTTGACGCCGGCGTCTACTGATGTTTTTTAGCTGCTCCCCATGTTAGTCAATGGCCACATAAAATACGTCGGCGTTTTTGAGCTGTAGATGGCGTCGGCGTATCAGAGAACCCACGACCAGCGCGTTCCTTGGCTGCAACGACGTCAAAAAGCGCCGCAAAACGCCACGAGACGCCAACAGACGCCAACAAACGCCACCTAATATTGTACCGGCGTTTTTTGACGCCAACGTTTTTAGGTTGAAAAATAGCAGAGGAATGATTTTTTTTTAAAAAACGTCTATTGACGCTGACGCTCACTAGCGCTCAAAAACGCCAATGCATAACGCCGAAAAACGTCGACTTTATCTCCTTGACGTCGGGCCCGACGTTTTGTTTATTATTTTATATACGCCCGTGTGTATGAGGCCTTAAAGTAAGGCTGTATGAACTAAATGAAACTAATTTGTTAAAGAAAGATCTTCAATATGAATATCAGGCAAATAAAACTGGCTGCAATGTAGTGCTATTCATCTCAATTATTTATTAGGAAAATAAAGTGTGTGCTGTGTGTGATTACCCACATTTTTCTTTCTATGAAAATATAGATAGCTCCTGCCCACTTATTGAAACTGTAGAATCAGAGTTTACAATAGGAGTATTCACTGAAATGCTAAAAATGACAGAGAAAGTGAAGAGTGGCAGTAAGGAAGCCCTTAAAGTGTATTTCCAGGCCAAACTTTTCTTTTCAGTTTAGGATAGAGTGGAGGATTAGTACACCTTCATATAAGCACATCCAGTTACAACAGGATGCAATAGTGATGTGGAAGTCAGCAGAAGGAACTAGTGAGAGTTGCAGGAGCACAAGTGATCGACACTCCTGTGTATGTTGGTTTCCAGGAAACTTAAGGGAATGATTTCTTATGAATGGATCAGTGTTTTATGGCACTAGAGGTGAGTAATTTGCACTTTCCTTTCACAGGTATAGCTTTCCTTGGGAACTGTAATATTGCAATGGACTAGCTTTAGTACTATTTATGTTTGACCACCTTCTTGATTCTGCAAATAAGTTACCAGCAGTTTGTTACAGTCACCCACCTCTCAGTTCTCTGCAATTAGTTATAGGATGTCAGTGGCACTTGACTTCAGTGACCCCAAAATGACTCAAAGAGTCAAATAAGTCAAAGATCACGGATTACACTTAGTTCACTAGCCTTTCTCTTTGATACTGGATGATGCTCTATCAGCTTTACTCATATTTTATTAAGTATATTTTTTACATGTACACCCACAGCAGGGGAAGCTAAGCATTTGAATTACTGAAAACAATAATTTGTGCATTATGGTGAGCTTGGGGCCTGAGGCTACCTCATTCTTCTTATTTTGGCACGGATTGAAAAACTGCTCCTAACGACTTCATTCAGCTCAGTCTTGTAGGACCATGGATGGGCTCAGATTGATGACTGGTGTCTGATTTATACCTGCCTGAATTGTGAACAATTATTTTACCACCATATGGTGGGTCCCTTTAAATCCAGAAAACACTAAAGCGATAGCACTACTAGGCACCTGCCTACTGTGTCCAATGGCCAATCTGGCACTGTGAACATGAGATGAGTTATCTGCAGTATTTCAAGGTGTGAATTATTGCTAAAGCTTTATTCCTCTCCAAATATTTTGTCATTTTGGAAAGAGAGAAAGATTTTGAAGCACGGTTAGGTTTTTTTTTATTGCTGTGTTTTCGTCACATCCTACCCAAGTAACATGAAGTCATGGGGACAGGAAGTGATGGGAATTCTTTCAATAAAATCAAAGAGCGCAAACAAAGCACCCTTTTTAACCAATATGTGAAAGGGTTAAACATCTGTTTTGCTCCTCTTCCTGCAGCTGTCTTTCTGCTCAGGTGACACCCTTTGGCCTTGTGTCATTCAGTCAAGAATCAAGGGGTAGCCTCCCCAGTGCAGGCCAAGGACAGAAATAAAACCTTTCTATCCAAAACTTACATTTATTTTGACTGAAGTTGGGCAAGTGTTTCCTGTTAAAAAAAATGAAAGTATGAAACTACTGGGTTTAGGATATTAGGGCAGCATGGCAAGTTGTCGATAGTAGGTGTTGCACTCATCCACCTCTCTAGGACAGCTAATTTGACATAGATATTTTACTTCACATTTATTTTGATCGGTCTTCATTGTGCTAAAAGTGAGCCTTTGTGTCCTCAAAAGAGTGTGCTTTGTCCTTTAGGTGTAGGTACACTGCACCTGTAGGTACACTGAGTCTGCTGTTTTCAGTTAATAGGTCTGTGCACTTACTGCATTTGATTACACACACTGCATTGCTCTTGCCATATTTGGCTGTTGGAGTTTTTCTGTATACAAACATTTCTTTTGCACCTCACAAACAAAAAGTAGCATGGTTTCCATTGCTTAGCACCGTTCTACAGGTTTTAGTGCAATTAAAAAACTTTATTATATCTACACAGTACTTTAATACAAGGCCATTTAATACAAGGCCACACTACTGTTGTTGATGTCAGGCAGGATTACAAAGAAGGGTTTTTCTACAAATGTTCTGTTCCTGCTATAGCAGGTTATAGCCATTCTAAAGTGCCCATTGCCCATTGCAAATTGTCATTTATTTAATATTGCACCCTAAAAAAGAAGAATGAAACACAAAATGACCTTTGGTCCATTGGGAACCATTTCAGCATTAATTTCCTCCAGATTTATAAATCAGTGCTACTCAATTCTGAAAAGAGTAAAAAAACAGCATATTTGTCCTTGGATGACCATCGTTTTGATATCCTTCCAGATTTTCTAGCATTGCCCCCATAATTGTAAATGTCTACACTCATGCCAGTTATGCATAATTATTAAAGGGAAAATAGATCCTACATTTCAAACACTATCTCTTTGAAATGCTGCAAATTGACCTGGAAGCAAGAAGAATAAATATACTATACATGAAGGGACATACTGTATTTGTATTCATGACGAGTGCAATCATAAGCTTTACAAAAAAATGTAACTTTCCACTGCAAATGTAAAAGTTTTTATATGACTTAACCTGAATTTTCTTTTCACCAAACAGGGAGTTCTGCTGGAAAACTACCACTGCCCACTAATGCAGAAGGAGTCCCACATTACGCTGAGGCAGATATAGTTAATTTGCAAGGGGTGACAGGTGGCAACACCTACTCAGTCCCAGCAATCACAATGGACCTCCTGTCTGGTAAAGAAGTAGCAGTGGAGGAATTTCCAAGGAAACATTTAACCTTCAAAGAGAAACTTGGGGAGGGTCAGTTTGGTGAGGTCAGTAAGCATGTCAATGTTTATATGCAGACTTAAATAGTTTAGTTAAATAATTATGTTACCATTGTATATAAACTGCATATATCTCACTGCATGTTATGAGGAGCATATGCTAATAATTATATTTTTATAGTCAATCAGATCAAAAAAGAATAAAAATGTTATACAGTGCACATACTACAACAACTGCAAACAAATACACACATATATATATATATGTACAGTATATATATATAAGAAGGCCAGTATGGTGGCCTGAACTTATGGGAGGAGCCTGGAGGTATTTAAGCAGCTCACTCCCCCATGCTCTTTGTTGGTTCCAGTGTGCGATAGCACATGTCACTAGGCCGACTCTCCCCGGCTCATTTAATGTTTGTGAATCTGTGCATTCGATTACCAGTGTGTTGCGGTGTCTTAGTTTGTGGTCTTTGTCTGCGGTTCTCGCTTGCTGTTGCAGGTAGGATTCAAACCTTTTCATTTCTTGAGCAATGTTACAATTCGTTATGTTTCCTATCCTGCATCCCTTTCATACTTGGCGGCCTCCGAGTTGTTGTCGGTCGTGCCCCAACATCATTCAGCACAGGCAAAGTAGATTTGCAGGTTCCCTCCTGCCTTGTTTGTCATTCCATCCACAAACATAATTCGTTCGTAGGTCTAAGCCTCTGAGACACTGTCGGTCCTTGTCGGATTTCGCTCGACACAGGCTTCGATTGCTCACAGCATTCACTGTCTATGGGTTGCCTCCTCATCCATTTGGAGATTAGCATGTATTGATTGCACAGGTACTGTGGCTGGATGAGGTGGTAATTAGACCCACCTGGGCCTTGACTGCACTTGATTAGCCTCGGGGTTTGGGTGGTTGGTATGTGTTCAGTTTTGGAGGAGAGGTGGCACCTTATACACGGTATGATGGCCCAATTCCAATCTCGGTCGCATCGGCAACTTAGTGTTTTGCATCCTTGGCACAACGCAAGTCTATTCCAGTGTCACACACATCACAAACTTCCAGCAGCTTGATCTCCTTCGTGGGACTCCTGCCACAAGCACCCAGTCGTTACTCAGACCATTCATATGGTCACACTTACTCAAAACACTTATCTCAAGTTACTTATCTTCACCTCCCTGATGAGGCCGCTTTCTTGCGATCATTGCAAGCACCTCTCTAGTAACACATGGTCCGACCACTCGTTGGTTCCAGTGGCATAGAGTTCAGTCACTCACGTCTCTTGTCTATCGTTTCTCCCCTAGGTCAGTTGAGTTCAGGTTGTTCCATCCTGCACTAGGCTTGGACATGCTTTCTACAAAAAAGAAAAAAAAAAAACCAACAGACGAAAAAAAAAAAAAAACGGCAGGAAAAAAAGGCAACATACACTCTACAGCCAACTTGTATCAGATTCATTTCATGCACGCTATAACCAATTCATATCGGTCACGTCATTCACCCCACAATGAATGAATTTTTCATATCAAATCCATTGCATTCTTACCACTGTCTGATTCAAACCTAGTCGTGTCAGAGGCACAATGGTTCGTATTGGATATATTACACTCACCGTTTCACATCGGGCATGTCGCTTACTCTGTTCGTACTATTACCCTATCTACCAATTCGTATCGGTTCATGCCTTTCCCTTCAACCGATTTTGATCGGTTCATGACGTTTACTCTTTTCATATCATTTCCCTGCCTACCAATCCACATCGGTGCATGTCCTACCCCACAACCCATTTTGTATCAGATACTTACTAGTCTGGTTAGAACCTACTTACCGATTTGTATTGGTCACGTTGTTTATCTGGTCCATGCTATTCTCCCTATTGGTTACCCTTCCTACCGACTCGTATCGGTTCATACCATTTCCCACTACCGATTTGCATCGATTCACATTTGCTCAGGTCAGTCCCTACTACCGATTCAAATCAATTTGTGTCATTTCTCTGTTCTTCGTTACCCTACCTAACAATTTGCATCATGTCATTTTCATACCACCGATTTGCATCGGTTCATGTTATTTCCTACTACCGATTGACATTGGCTCATGTTATTTCCTACTACCGATTTGTACCAGTTCATGTCAGTTCCTACTACCAGTTTGTATAGGTTCATTTCATCACTCTGTGCACATCATCCCCCCGCCTAACGATTCATATGGGTCCAGGTTCTACTACAAAGACAATTACGAAAAGTCACGGTGACAATGCATTCCTGCACATTCAATTTCTGCTATCCTCATGTTCGCCTATCAGTAGGTGACTTTTTTGCAATCGCTGCAAGCTTGCCTTCAGCTGCACAGACCCTTGCAATCATTGCAAGCACGTCTTTAACAGCACCACGGCAAGCACAAACAAATATACTATCTCTCACATTCACCATAAACACACCTTCAGCGACATCCACCTTTTCACAAATGTTGCAAACACAACTAAGCACAACTTCTCGCAATCGCTGCAAGCACGCATATGAGCACAGCGTCTTGCAATCGCTGCAAGCACGGCTACAAGCATTACGTCACGCGTTTACGGTAAGCATTCACGTGCATAACTCTGCCAGTATGCATCAACGTAAACCCCTCGTAATCGCTGCTAGCACGCACAAACTTCTTGAAATTGCTGTAAAGCACGTATTTACATAAACTCTTCACAATCGCTGCGAGTACGCATCAACATAGACACCTTCACAGTCGCTACAAGCACACATAACACAAATCTCTCCAATCGCTGCAAGCACGTATACTAAACTTCTTGCAATCTCTGCAAATACGTATTTACATATACTTCGCGCAATCGTTGCGAGCATGTATCAACACAAATCCCTTGCAATCCCTGCAACCACGCATACCAAACTTCTTGCAATCGCTGTAAGCACATACTTTAACTCCTCACAATCGCTGCGAGCGCGCATCTACACAATCCCTCACAATCGCTGCAAGCACACACACATACTTGCAATTGCTGCAAATACGTATTTACATTAACTCCTCGCAATCTCTGCAAGCACACATCAACACAAATCCCTTGCAATCGCAATCGCTGCAAGCACGCATACTAAACTTCTTGCAATCGCTGCAAATACTTATTTACATACACTCCTCACAATCGCTGCGAGCAAGCATCTACACAATCCCTTTCAATCGCTGCAAGCACACACTCTTGCAATTGCTGCAAGCACACATAATTGCAATTGCTGCAAGCACATTTTACATCAACCCCTCACAATCGCTGCGAGCAGGTACAAACATAACTCCTTACAAGCACATTCTCGGTGGCACACAATCAGCCACACACTATTTTAGTGTCACTTAATTGGCCACTCCTCTTTAGTGGCATTCACACACAAGCCACTCATCGTTTTCTCTGTCATTTCTCCAGGTCAGTTGAGTTCTGGTCCCATCCTGCATCAGGTTGGACGTTTGCCTAAAAAACAAAAAAAACAACAACAGGCTTCTTCATCAGAGCTACCCGCATAACAGGGGAGGGACAGTCCATTCAGGAAATAAAAGGGATTTACAGTTTTCACTCATGTCACCCCTACTACAGGTTTCCCGTCCACCAGGTTTCGATCCTTACCAGGACCTCCCTACTAGAGCATCAGTCAGGTGTAGTTCACAGGTCTCTCTGTCATATTATTCTGCACTATCAAATTGCTACGACTCCTCTTGACATATGCTCCCCCTTGTTTTGTCTTATAGTCGCAGCCATGTAGCGGGCCAGCAGTGCGGACTTCATACCCACCCCTCTTTCACCCTCTGCGGGCTCAGAGAGCGGCAGCGTGCAGTCCCTCAGGGGATGGACCATCCCCAAGCTCACAGCAGAGCTGCGGTGTAGGTGCGCTCCCTACCCCACTACAGCCAGGAAGCCTGAGCTCTCCAGGCTGCTCTTCAAACTGGAATGTCATTGACACGGAGCTTTTCTGCCACCACTTTGCTGATCTACATTCCCTGTTTTGTGCTATTTGCCAGTCCTCCAATGTACGGCAAACTGGTGCTCTAATACAGTTACTAGACGCCCCTCAACTTTCCCTCCACCTTCAGTACCAGTCAGAGCTTGTTGGCCCCTGCATAACCACACCAGGTGGACAAGTTGTGACAGCCTATCCCGTTGTGGGGGGTATCAATCTGCAACCAGCAGTAACCTTAAACATGTACTAGGAGTGGTATTTGGCAATCTACATGCCCATAGCAGAGCCCTACCTCCCGACCAATTGTCCCAAATCAAGTTGGTCATTCATGCCTTTTCCCTTTTGCAGGGCATACTAAGAGACAGCCAAAATCCCTATCAGGGATGCTTAACTTTGCCCCAAGGATTATCCCTCAGTGGCGGTCCTTCATTTCACGCATCTTAGTCTTCCTCTCTTAGGTACAGACCCTAGCAGCAATAACGAATATGACAATGTGGGGCGAAATCCTCACAAACTGGAACAGCATATCTATGTTTATTCCGTTAGCATCAGCTTTATCACCTCCGATAGTCACGAATACCGCAGCCTCCACAGGCGTCGCTGCAATTTTTGGACATTACTGGTTCTCAGGGCCATGGCCACCAGAAATCCTTCAGGTCCCTGGTTTTAGTCAGTCCTCCCCCCTTTTGTTAACTCTATCCCATTAGGGCAGCAGCTCACACTCCGGAGCAACGACAGGTGACACAAGGACCCCAGAAAGCCAATGGAAAATGCTTACCCATCACAAATGCTATCTTTTGGGGCATGTCTAAAATCCTGGCACCTTCCCGTTTGGGGTTCTGCCCAGTCTAGTCATCCAAGCGGCCATCTACCTGGCCTTCTACTGTTTCTAGCAGCCAGATACTATGCAGACACCACCTGACCAGCATTCAAGACTATTACGTCCTTTATCTCACGGTCTCCAGAACTCAACAATCGACATCAACCTCTTTCAGACTAACAACGCCTGGTGTCCAGTGGTGTTACTCGACCAGCTACTGTCTCACTTGCCCAGTCAATCTGACTCTAGCCCATCACTGCCTTTTCCAACCAGCCCTCTGAGTGGCAGCCAATTTATCAGGCACGTTAAGATCCCATGGGTCAGCTCAGGCCTTGACCCCGGTTGGTACTCCAGACATTCCTTCCGGATCAGAGCAGCCTCAGCTGCATCTCAGCATGGAGTATCACACCTAGCGATCAAGGAATTAGGTAGATGGAAGTCCAGCTGCATTGCTAGATACATTCCAAATCCTCAGCTGTAGATGGCATAAACCTTCACTAAACTTGCTCAATGATCACAGTACCAATAAAGGACTACTTCCCTAAAACAGGATATTTTTGCCTCCTTCGCTTGGCATACCGACCAGATGACCAGGGCATATCTCAGGTCTATTTATGTTGTAAGTCTTGTCGCGTGTTTATGTGATCCACATCTATCTTCAGTCAGAGGGCCACAACCAAAAATAAGAAGGCCAGTATGCTGGCCTGAACTTATGGGAGGAGCCTGGAGGGTATTTAAGCAGCTCACTCCCCCATGCTCTTTGTCGGTTCCAGTGTGCGATACCCTCCCTCCCATCCCCCTTTTTAAGGCACTTCTTAGCACATTCTTCTCCATAATCTCCATTAGATATATAGGGTATGTCCCCTTCGCTTGGCATACCGATCAGATGACCAGGGCACACCTCAGGTCTATTTATGTTGTAAGTCTTGTTTTGTTGACTTGTGTAGAGGATAAAGCCTCTTAGTTTAAGGCTGGGTTCACACTATAAACAGGTGCGGCTGACAGCAGGGGTCTGCTGCATCCCTGTCCTCCATTTCAGGGACGAATCAGGCCTGAATTTTTGCTTGAATTTGGACCTGAAACAGAGCCAAAAACACACAGGACCCCTGTGTAATCCGCTCCGCTCGCCTGATGGAGGGGCTGCACTGAATGTTTATCAGCGCAGCCACCCTCAGGATTGCCACACTGGACCACCAGGGAGCCGGTCCAGGACCACCAGGGAGCCCCCCGGACATCGTGAGGAGGCCGCCTAGGACCACCAGGGAGGGAGCATGGAGGCCGCCCAGGACCACCAGGGAGCCCCCACTAGACCATCAGGTAAGGGCAATACAGTGCACTGTAGAGATGGCACTGTGCCCATATATGATGCCTGCCAGTGCCATCCCTAATAGTGCTATATGCAGCAGTCCCCACCAGTGCCACCTATCAGTGCCCACCTGTACCACCTATCAGTGCCCACCTGTGCCACCTAAAAGTGCCCACCTGTGCCACCTATCAGTGCCCAGTGCCACCTATCAGTGCCCCTTATGAGTGTCCATCAGTGCCACATATCAGTGCCCGTCAGTGTTGCTTATCAGTGCCGCCCATCAGTGCTGCATATGTGCCCCATCATTAGTGCAACCTTATCAGTGCCACCTCATCAGTGCCAATCTGTACTGCCTCATCAGTGCCCGTCAGTCTAGCCTCATCAGTACCCATCAATGTAGCCACATCAGTGCCCTTCAGTGCCCATCATTTTTTTTCAAAATTTTCAGTCTTTTTTTATTTATAGCGCAAAAAATAAAAACTGCAGGGGTGATCAAATACCACCAAAAGCACTGAAAGCTGAAAATTGGTCTGGGCGGGAAGTTTTCTAAGTGCCTGGTATTGAAGTGGTTAAGGAATAACCAACTCAATACACAAATGTTGTGTAGTTTGCACTTTATGTATTATAACCTTGTGATTGCTATTCATAGGTTCATCTTTGTGAAGCTGAGGGTGTGGAAGACTTTCTTGATATGGACTTAATTCTGGATAAAAGTGTTGGGCAACCCACTCTTGTGGCAGTGAAAATGCTCAGAGCAGATGCCAATAAGAATGCCAGGTTTGTATTGAATTTGAAACATAAAATAAAATGTAACTAGAAGACAATATAATGTTTATCTCTCAATATCTTTTCATGTATTGCATTGAATATTACCGTGCACCAAGACCTACAATATAAAATTAAAGGGGTTGTAAATAGAGTTGAGCGAACACCTGGACGTTCGGGTTCGGCGGGTTCGGACGTACTTTCCGGAAACGTTCGGGTTCGGTACCGAACGTTATCCGAACTTTACCCCGGACCCCGAACCCCATTGAATTCAATTGGGACCCAAACTTTTCGGCACAAAAATGACTGTAAAAAAGTCCTGAAAAGTGCTAGAGGGCTGCAAAAGGAAGATGTTATTAGATCTGCAATCTGTCCCTCAAAGCAGTAGTAATCTCTAGTCCAGTATCAGATTGTTCTGTAATCAGATCGTTCTGTAATGCAGGATGAGAGATCGTTCTGTAATTAGATCTTTCTGTAATGCAGGATGAGATGTTATAGATCCACAATCTGTCCCTCACAGAAGTAGTAGTAATCTCTACCTAGTTATTATCACTGCAATCTGTCCCTCACAGGGCCGGCAGCATCCTCTCCCTACACTAACCTGAGAGCATGTGACATGCAGCACTGTGACTCCAGGCTCATATGGAGGCTGGGTCACATGATGCACTGGCCAATCACAGCCATGCCATTAGTAGGCATGGCTGTGATGGCTTCTAGGGAAAACCAGTGAAATGCTTGTTGATTGGCTGCCCTGCAGCTATTCAACATGCGTGATAAAATATCAGAACCCAGAACCCAAACCCGAATGTTTTTCTCAAACGTTCGGGTTCGGATTTGGGACACTGACACCCGAAAGTTTGGTACGAACCCGAACGTTACAGTTCGGGTTCGCTCAACTCTAGTTGTAAACCCTAATTTTTTTTCAGTAAAAATAACAAACATGCCTATACTTACCTGCTCTGTGCAATCAATTTGCACAAAGCAGCCCTGATCCTCTTCTTCTGGGCTCCCACTCTTAGTCGGTTGCCCCGCACTCGTGTCACTGGATTTGATTGACAGTAGCGGGAGCCAATGGCTCCCGCTGCTATCAATCTGCCCAATGAGGAGAGAGACAGTGGTTATATCTGCTGCCCTCATGCACATCACTGGATCAGATCGGGCTCAGATAAGAAAAAGGGGGGTGGGAGCTCCAGCACAGCCTTCATGCATAGAATCCATTACGGTGAAAAACCTTGAGACTTTACAACCACTTTAACAATAAGTGCAACAAATCTGAGATTCAGTCTTGTTCAGCTGCCACAGTACAGTCCCTGTGCTTTAATTGTTAACTTAATTAAGTCAAATAGAACAATTGTGGGTACACTGTAACCACAGTATACCCCCTTTATTTAAATGATTAACTGATCTAAGAATGGGAATTTGGACCATGATTCCAAAACTTGTAGTATCTTGCTCAGTCATTTGGTCCTACAAACTTATATTTCTGACAACTTTACCATTGACATTGGATAAGAATTGTACCTAGGTAAGCATTTACTATAATGGCAACCATGGACTAGTGCCTAGAGCAGGATAGCCAAAACTTTTTTAAATAAAGGGCCAGTTCACTGTCCATCACACTGTTTGGGAACTGAACGGTGGTCAGTAGGAGTAAATAAATAAATGCCTTGGCATTGAGGGTAAATGGAGTAAAAAAATGCCCCTATGTCGTTGGTCAATGGAAGAAATAAATACGCCTACTTTGAGGGTCATGGGAGTTGAAAAAATGCCTATTCATCAATGGTCAGTGGAAATAAAAAAATGTCACTGCATTGGTAGAAGGTGGAAGTAAAACATGCCCCTGCATCAGTGGGAGTAATAAATGCCCCTGTGTCAATAGTCAAAATAGTACCCCTGTGTCAGTGGAAATGATGCCTCATCATTGGTGTTCAGCGGCACGAACCTTCATGCCTGGCTCTATGTCCCATGCCACTCCTTTTGATGACATCACAGGTGGGACTATATGGGCACCATTGGGGAGGAGATCACCAGAGCTTTTAGGCCCCTTTCAAACGGCCGTTCCATTCAGGTCCGCCTGTCTGTTTTTCAGGCAGACCAGAACGGAAGCTCTGATGTCAGCGGTGACATGTCCGCTGACACCCGCAGCTCTCCAATCCACTCCTGTCCCATAAAACCCAGTGGATGGAAACTCTATTTTTCCATCTGTCTGGGGATCGGATCAGATGAAAACGGATTGATCCCTGCTGATCAAAGCGGAGTCCGCACAAGTACACGGCCATATGAAACCACCCTTACAAGAAGATACAAGAGACTGGTATATTAAAATTACATTTCAATGTTACCTTATCCCACAGTAAAGCAAATTGGGGCAGTTTGGAAAAGTTGAACCAGCAGCACCAGCCTTTCAGCTACAGAAAAATACAAACAAACAAAAATCAGGCTGTTTCATCCAACACAATTGGCTTGTTGACTTGTTTTAACCTCCCTGGCGGTATGACTGATTCT
This sequence comes from Glandirana rugosa, assembly GCA_018402905.1. Taxonomy (NCBI): domain Eukaryota; kingdom Metazoa; phylum Chordata; class Amphibia; order Anura; family Ranidae; genus Glandirana; species Glandirana rugosa. Next base: position 1,470,314 of record BLSH010248096.1, on the reverse strand, counting down.
GGAATTTATTGCTGAAAGCGGTAATGGTTTTCTGCATGGAGATATGGCGTTATGTACTATAGGCCTGCAATAGTTAGTATCCCTGGCGGTATGATTATGTCTGATTTTTGGTGCTGAAAGCGGTACAATTATTTTGCATTTATTCAATAATGTAATCAAACCAAAAATGCAGAAATTTGCTCAGTTGCAGAATTGTCGCTGTCGTCACTTTCAGTTTCTGATAAATTTCCCCAAAAATCAGTATTACTCAATTCTGCAAATGATTCTTATTTACTATTGGTGTTTTCTAGCTGATCAAAAAACACTTTTGACGTAAAGGGACACTTTTTGGTTGCTATGGACATTCTCATGTTTCCAGGCAGAAAGAATGACATTTATTATATAAAAGTGCATGCAGGGCTCTGGGCAAACCACTAGGGACAAAGGGGATGTGAAATGTTTTCATACAGTAATGTAATCTATAAGATTACAGTGTACTGTATGTACTGTGTGTGTTTCACTTTTTGAATTTCCCGCCAGGCTCTGCCCCCGTGCGACGCGACGCTCGCAGGGAACGGAGCCCGAGGCACACAGAGGCATCGGAGCGGCGGACACAGCCCGCAGACACGCTGACACCGCGGGAGGACGTCGCTGGATCCAGGGGACAAGGTGAGTAACATTGCCTGGATCCAGCGATGCAAGCCCGAGTGTGGCTCGGGGTTACTGCTCTTGGTGCTGAAAATCCACCCCGAGCCACACTCGGGAATACTGCTAGGAAGGTTAAGGGCCAGTTCACACCGCATGCAGTCCAGTCCGTTTTTTTCTGCATCAAAAATGCATGGATAGTAGGTTATATGATTTTAATGGCATATTTCACACCAGTGCAGTCAGTTCCAGTGTGTTCCAGAAAAAAATAGAACATGCTGCATTTTTTCTGCACTGGAATGTACTGGAATGTGGTAAAACGCACCAAAAATGCACTGGAACACACATGTCCTTTTTTTAAGGTTAAGAAAAAAGAGGGGGAAAAATGCACTTGACCGTATCAAAAACGCACCCAAAACGCCCATGCAGAAAAGCATCCGAAACGCAACCAGACTGCGTTTCTATGGTGTGAACTGGCCCTTAAAACATAATCATAATTCTGAGACCAAATTTTGAGCTAGGCTACAACCAAGCCTTCATTTATGGAAAGCAGCCTTGGCAGCAATTTTATTTTCAGCAGTTTTTCACATGTCCCTACTGCCACTGCTTTAGTAATAATCAAAAGTGGTACGGGTAGAGACAGACTACAGCTAAGCACGTTTTATTTGAGGAGAAAGTAAAAAAACCCTAATATTTGCCAATTTACTTAGCACATTAAAGTCTTCTTAGAATGGAAAGTATTCACATGTCTCATTCCATCACATTTTCCAAAAATAATATGATTATTCTCATTTCAGTACAGTGGACACAGCCATGCAAATCAACCAGATGCACACCCAGAACAGCTGGTGTGCAACGCATATAGTTTCATAGTTACATAGTTAGTCAGGTTGAAAAAAGACACAAGTCCATCCAGTTCAACCCAAAAAAAAAAAAAAAAAAAAGAAAAAATACAAAGATTATATATAACCATACAATCCTATATACAATCCTTCACCCACAGTTGATCCAGAGGAAGGTAAAAAAAAACCCCAGCAAAGCATGATCCAATTTGCTATATCGGAGAAAAAAATCCTTTCCTGATCTCCCAAAAAGCAATTGGATTCACCCTGGATTAACTTTACCTAAAAATGTTAGTACCCAGTTATATTATTTACATTAAGGAAAGAATCCAGGCCTTTTTTAAAGCAACCTACCGTGCCGGCCAAAACCACCTCTGGAAGGAGTCTATTCCACATTTTCACAGCTCTAACTGTGAAGAAACCTTTCCGTATTTGGAGATTAAATCTTTTTTCCTCTAGGTGTAAAGAGTGCCCCCTTGTCATTTGTGATGAGTAAATAACTCAACACCAAGTTAACTATATGGACCACTTATGTATTTATACATGTTGATCATATCCCCCCTTAATCTCCTCTTTTTTAAGAGAGAATAAATTCAGTTTCTCTAATCTTTCCTCATAGCTGAGCTCCTCCATGCCTCTTATTCGTTTGGTTGCCCTTTTTCTGCATTTTCTCCAGTTCCCAAAACTGAACTGTATATTCCAGATGAGGTCTTACTAATGATTTGTACAGGGGCAAAATGATGTCTCTCTCTCTCTGCAGTCCATACCTCTCTTAATACAAGAAAGGATTTTGCTTTCTTTGGAATGCCATTATTAACCGCTTCTACACTGCGCAAAGTATATTTACTGTGGCAGTGTGGATGCGTCCCACAAATTGCCGCAATTGCGCGCGCCCACCGTATTCCTGAAGAGTGTGCCCACGGCTCGGGCGGGCCCAATGTCCGCCGGCGAGCCGCGATGAGCGGCCACAGCAAAAGAACGGGGAACCGCCAATATAAACACGGTGGCTCCCCGTTCTGTCAGTGGGGGCAAAGGAGATCTACTGATCCCTGTCACTGGGATCAGTTAGATCTCTTATGCCCATAACAGCCCAGCCCCCCCCCCCCCACAGTTAGAACACGCCTAGGGAACACAGTTAACACCTTCACTGCCCCCTGCAGGTTAACCCCTTCACTGCCAATGACATTTATACAGTAATCAGTGGATATTTAAATTTCTGATCGCTGTATAAATGTCATTGGTCCCAAAAAGTGTCAAAATGGTCCGACATATCCACCCCAATATCGCAGTACCGCTAAAAAGATCAGATCGCCGCCATTACTAGTAAAAAAATAAAAATAAATAAAAACCCCAGAAATTAATTCTCATCATCCGTAAATGTGGCCACTTTTGCGCAAACCAATCAATAAACGCAGATTGCGATTTTTTTTTTTTTTTAGCAAAAATATGAGGAAGAATATAAATCGGCCAAAACCGATGAAAAAAAAATGTTTTTTTATATTTTTTGGGGGGATTTGTATTTTAGCAAAAAGTAAGAAAAAACTGAAAATTTCCTATCAAATACTTACCGTAATTTTCCTTTCCTGATGGACTCCATGGCAGCCTACGTGTGGGTTAACCCCGCCTCCTCTCCAATGCTATAGGACCTCATTCCCATAAATGTGAGCCTCTGGCCAGGGATCGTGTTCCGTAACTAACCTACTTCCTGATCCATGGGTGGGGACTCCGTCTGCCATGGAGACCATCAGGAAAGGAAAATTACGGTAAGTATTTGATAGGAAATTTTCCGTTTTCCTGACAGACTCCATGGCAGCCTACATGTGGGAAATAACTAGCCAAACCACACGGGAGGGTATGCTTCAACACAAAAACAGGATTTAATTTGCCCCGTCAATTGACAGGATACTTCGTTCAAAGTTTACAGAGGATAAAGAAGCCGGTTCAACACAGTAATGTAACATGAAAGTATTGATAAAGGCCCACAAGGCCGCTCTGCTGATGACTTCTGGAGCCATGTGACGGGCAGCCGCTCAAGATGTCGTCAACCCTCTAGTCGAATGAGCTGTTACCGCCTCTGGAGGAGCCAACCCCTTCGCTTTGTATGCCTGCTGGATCACCTGGACGATCCAGGCCGCTATTGTCCTGGAAGAGGCCCATTTCCCCTTGTTCTTTCCAGAAAGTAAGAGAAAAAGATAGTCCGAGCATCTAAAGGAAGACATCACTTGGAGGTATTCCTTCAGTATCTCGCCCACTTCCAGCGGCTCCCGGGGTTCTGAATGTGGGAAGGACAATTTCTTGATTCTCATGGAATACTGACGTCACTTTTGGGTTTGACCTGAGCATGGGTATAAGTACTACCCTGTCCGGAAAAAAAGTCAAAAAAGGTTCTTTATGTCCAAGGGCACCAATTTCCGAGACCCGTTTGGCCGAGGTGACTGCCACCAGGAAGGCGGCCTTCGAAAACAGATCCTTGATCGAAGCTGGTCCAGCTACAGTCGAGAGTGAGTGGAGTACAAGGGGCAAGTCCCACTTCGGGAACCTTGGTCTCCTTTGAGGTTTTAATTTTGCTACACCTCTAAAGAACTGCCGGACCAGAGGGTGAGAGGCCCACATGGACCCAGAGATCACTGACAGGGCCAAAACTTGAACTCTCAGTGAGCCGACTGCCAAGCCCAGGTCTAGACCTGTTTGAAGGAATCCAAAGACTGTCTGAACCTCTGGATCTTTGAATGACTTCCTCTACGAACTTGGCCCAAATTCTCCTGTATAATGTTTGTGCTTGCTCTCCTTGAGCTCATGAGAGTGGAGATGACGTTTGCCGTGCAGCCAAGGGCTTCCAACCTCCCCCTCTCAAGAACCAGACCATCAGCCTCAGGACTGCTGGGCAGGGGTGTAAGGCTGCCCCTTGGGATAGCAGGTCCAGCCTGAGGGGGAGGGGTACTGGATCCCGAATGCTCAGTTAGGTCAGCAGGGGGAACTATGGCCTGTTTGGCCAGTACGGAGCCACCATTACTACCTCGACTGCCTCCGCACACAGCCTCCGTAGGAACCTCATGATGACTGGAAATGGGGTAAAGACGTATGCCCTGTTGAACTCCCATTTGTCCGTCAAGGCGTCCGTACCACAGGCCTGGCTGCAGCGGCTCCGGGTGTAGTATCTCTCGATTTTGAAGTTGCAGGGAGAGGCAAACAAGTCCACCTCGGGATGGACTCCCAACGACAGGATCCACTTGAAAGTCTCTCTGTGGAGGGACCATTTGGTGTTGCCTAGTTGAACCCTTGAAAGAAAGTCTGCTTGAACGTTCTGGGCTCCAGGAACAAATACCACAGAGAGGTTGACTAAATACCTCTGGGCCCATGACTTGATTGGTTCGACTCCTCGGAGCAAGGTGGGGCTCCGTGTCCCTCCCTGTCTCTTCACATAGGAGACCGCCGTGGTATTGTCCATTCTTAGAAGGACTGACTTTCCCTTCAGGAGATGACTGAAGGCTTGTACAGCGCGAAAGGCCGCACAAAGCTCCAGAACATTCGAGCCCAGGACACGGGCACAGGGATCCCACCTGCCCTGTGCCAGTTCTGACTCATAATGGGCTCCCCATCCCATACCGCTGGCATTGGTGGTAACCACGGCCCATGAGATGGGGGCGATGGAGTGGCACGTAAGCAGGTTCCTCCGCTGCCACCACCAGGGGAGGCTGGCCCTCATGGCTGATGTTATGTGGATGAGCTAGTTGTTGTCGTTTGAGTCCCATTGAAGGAAGAACCCTGCCTGGAAGGGACGCAGCCTCCAAAGGGCCCACTTTACCATTGGGGTCGTGGAGACCATTGTACCAATGATCTTGAGGCAGTGGGAGGCCCACAGGAATGGGGATGTTAGGGCCTGTGACACCCTCTCCCAGATGGTGGGGATTTTCTCTGCTGGCAGGGAGATTGTGCCCTCCACTGTGTCGAACTGAGCCCTTAGGTATACTAAGCACTGTACTGGCTCCAGTTGGCTTTTCTCCAAATTCAACAGCCAGCCGAATTCGGTCAGGATGGAGACAACCTGATCCCTGTGGGCAAGCAGCTGTTCCTTTTCTTGAGAGAGTAGGAAGAGATCGTCAAGATAATTGTATAATTGGATCCCTTTTGTTCTGATCAGTGCCACCACGGCCAGAAGAACCTTGGCGACGTCGAGAGACCGAAAGGCAGACAGGGCAAATTGCAGATGCCTCAGCCCAACTGTGAAACGGAGGAACTTGCTGAATTCTTTCTCCACTGGCACGTGGAAGTATGCATCCTTTAAGTCTATCGAAATCAGCCAATCGCCAGGCTGCACGGCCTGCTGAATTGTAGATAGTGTTTCCATCTTGAACTTCTCGAACTTTATAAATTTGTTCAAGTAGGTCATGTCTATTACCAGACGTCAGGAGCCATTCTTCATTAGTACGAGGAAAAGAGGGGAGTAAACTTCCCTGAACTCTTCTCTCTTTGGGACGGGCAGCACGGCTCCCTGATCCACCAATGACTCCACGTAGTCCAGGAGGGCCTGCTTTTTTTCTTCTGACCGTGGTAGAATTGTCGCAACAAATCTGGGAGGAGGAGTAGCGGTAAAGGACCAAGTGTGACCTGTTGACACCGTCCTGATGGTCCAGTGGTCCGAGATTGAGGCCGTCAAGACGTGTCGGAAAAGATGCAGGAGCGCCCCAACCCGACCCGCCTGAACGGGCCCGATGTTAAAATGACTTAGTGGCCTCATGTCCACTGTACGCTTGACCCTTGGCGGGCTTCTGAAAGGCCTGCCCCCTTTTCCAATTCCTCCTGAAGTTTCTGCCTGGTCTGTAGTAGCGGGCTTCCCTTGAGCGCTCTGTACTTCTGCATTGAGGCCTCCTCTGGCCAGACAGGCGCTTGTTATGAGGCAGGAACCCGACTTCCCACCCGTGGCCCGGGCTAAGGCACTATCCAGCATGTTGACTGCTGTATTACCCGCTTTACCAGCGACTCCATATGTTGGTTCTCCATTTCTTTTTCCCCAACCGCTCGGGCGTAACAGAGGTCGCACAGAGACTTGCCCGACATCCCCAGCAGCTCTACGATCAGAGCGGTTGTCGTGACGGTGGGAATGGTGTCTGGAGGAGGAATGAGAACATCTCCTCTGATAACGGTCCCCAGACGGAAAGCCACGTCTGGACCTGGGTGAAGATTGCCGGCAAGGTCTCTATCTTGATGGGCCATGTTCTGGCCGCCTGACCTGGAAGGGCTAGAGAGGGAGGAAGAGAAAAAAAAGTCAGTGCGATCTTCTAACCCTAAGCATCCCCAGCCCCCCTTCCCCTGCACATACCTTGTGCAAGGGGGTTGGCCACAGGAGGGCGGTGATCTGTCCATGGCAACCTGGTAGGAATCCAGCCAATATGCCTGCGGACTGTAAGCAAAACAGTCCCAACGGTCCTGAACTGGAGGAAGGGAGAAGGGATTACTGCTGGAGTGCTTGCCCTTTAAGAGCAGCCCCCCAGCACAGCTCACCCCAAACTGGGGCTTACCTGTCTTCCAGGTGCCTGGGGAGGCTGTCACAAGAAACTGCCCACAGAGTTTCCCAATGACTCTGGGGCTGACAGCTCTTTAAATCCCCTGCTCCTGTGATGTCACCGCCGCGCCCCCCTCCGCGCCTGCATCCTAGGGAACCGCTACACTGTGCCTGTGTGGCCGCTGGGTCTTTCCACAGACCGCACATGCGTGAACCAAGCCTCGCTTTGGATTGCGGTCCGCGCATGAGCAGAAGCCAGTCGTGGACGATACCCGGAAACGGAATGGTGTCCTGGAACGCAGAATCGCTCCAGCCGCCATGGAAGCCGGGCAAGGGGCCAGGGGGAAAGCTGGAAGACCGGGAGCAAAGTGGGAACCAGGGGAAGGAGAAGAAAAAAAAGGAAAAAACCCTTACAAAACAACAATATAGCGCTGCCATGGAGTACCTCCCGAGACCATTGCCATTGCTGCCATCCTGCTGAATGTCCTGTTTCCTGGACAACCTGCAGGCTGTCCCCTCCACTGGACATCTGTGCCTGGAGCCACTCGCCCACTTGTAGCTGGGCCCTGGGCTGCACCTCAATTACCAGCATGCCCGACTCTCCGAATTGGACGCCCAACACTTAAGTGCCCAATTTCTGCTACAAATCCGAGGAGGAGGACAAAAAAGGAACACGATCCCTGGCCAGAGGCTCATATTTATGGGAATGGTGTCCTATAGCATTGGAAAGGAGGCGGGGCTAACCCACACGTAGTCTGCCATGGTGTCTGTCTGGAAACAGGTTTTTTTGCAAAATTGTCGCTCTTCTTTTGTTTATAGCGGTGATCAGAAATGACGCAGAGATGAACAAATACCACCAAAAGAAAGCTCTATTTATGGGAAAAAAAGGACGCAAATTTTGTTTGGGTACAACATCGCACGACCGCACAATTGTCAGTTAAAATGACGTAGTGCCGAATCGCAAAAAGTGCTCTGGTCCTAACCTGGGAAATCCTTACGGGGCTGAAGTGGTTAAGCTTATGATCTACCAAAACCCTCAGATCCTTCTCCACTATGGATTCCCCCCGTTGTACTCCCCCCTAGTATGTACGTTGCATGCATATTCTTAGCCCCCACATTACATTTATCAACATTAAACCTAATTTGCCATATAGTCGCCTAATTAGACAGTGCATTGAGGTCTGCTTGTAAGTTGGAGACATTCTGTAAGGACGTTATTCCACTGCATAGCTTGGTGTCATCAGCAAACACTGAAATGGTACTTTTAATCCCAGACCCTATATCATTTATAAATATATTGAAAAATAAGGGCCCCAACATTGAACCTTGGGGTACACCACTGATAAACTTAGACCATTCAGAGGAAGAATCATTAACCACGACTCTCTGAATTCTGTCTTTTAGCCATTTTTCTATCCATTTACAAACTGATCTTTCCAGGCCGGTAGACTTTACCTTACACATTAGCCGGGTGTGGGGAACGGTGTCAAATGCTTTTGCAAAATCCAAGTATACCACATCCACAGCCACCCCTCTGTCCAAAGTTTTACTTACCTCCTCACAAAAAAAATCAGGTTTGACAACTTCTGTCTTTCATGAATCCATGCTCTCTGTTGCTTAAAACATTTTTTTCCAACAAGAACTCATCTATGTGGTCTTTTATTAAACTCTCCAGTATATTCCCAGCTATAGAAGTTAAACTAACAGGTCTATTGTTACTTTGATCCCTACGCCAATCCAGTGGTAATATTCCAGTCATTAAGGAGTCCCTAAAAATGAGATACAATGGCTTTGAAATGATAGAGCTCAATTCCTTTAGGATCTGTGGATGGATGCCATCTGGTACAGGTGCTTTATCTACCTTTATTCTGTCTAAATACTTCTAAACTATTTCACTTTTGAGCCATTGAGGGTCATTTAGGGCTCTGTCACTACCACCCCCATTATAGACATGAGCTCCCCCATGCTCCTTTGTATACACAGAGCTAAATAATGTATTTAATAAGTTTGCCTTCTCTTTGTCCCCGGTCACGCACTCTAGATTATTTTGTAAAGGGCCTACATGCTCAGACCTGACCTTTTTACTATTAATATATTTGAAGAATTTTTGGAATTTGTCCTATTATATTTTGCAATCTGTCGTTTGTTTCAAATTTTTGCATCCTTGATTTCCTTTTTACATATTCTGTTATATTAATATTTAAAAGATGATAGTGTTCCTTCATTTTTATATTTTTTAAATGCTCTTTTCGTATCATTTATAACTTTTTTAACTTTGGCAATGAGCCACATAGGTAGTGCAAATACAGCAAGATATTATACAGCCATTTATTCCAAACTGCATACAGATTTTTCTTATATTTAGTATATGTTATGGAATGAGACCCGTGAATACGTTCTGTTCTAAAAAAGGATTATGCACTGATGGGTTGGAGGGCTTTGAAAATTGATGTGATAAGGAGAAGGAAAAAGAAAGAAAAAAGTTGTCATTAACAGCTGTAATAAATGTAAAGGTTAGAAGAGAGCGGACCCAGAAATACTGGATTCTACAGTTTATTTTATTTGCAAAATGTGCTAATGGTCAAGCATCTTTTGAAAGTACAACTAAAGGCAAAACTTTTATTTTACATTTGGATAGAGTAGAGAAGGATTAGGACACATCTGAGGTTTTATTCGTTTTTTTTAACAGGGTGCCATGTGGATTCCAGGCAAATTGAACAGTGGAGACAGGGAAGCATTGTGGGGGAAGGGGGGTCACACCAGGGGAGGGGCACACTCCAGGATTTACATAAAGCGATTGCATGCCTGTACAGCTGCCAGTCAGCTTGGGGAGTGTACACACTGTGTGTAAAACACCCTATTGCCATGGCTGTAAGAAATATAGCCGTGGCAAATAAAGGATTAAATGCAGACAGGCAGACCTTTAAACTTAATGTAACATTAAAGTATTTTTTTTTGTCTTACGTTACCTGCTCTGTGTAATGATATTGCACAGAGTGGTCCCTTACCTCCTCTTTGGCCGCACGCCTGCCATCGCTGTCCACTTCAAATCAAAGCAAAGTCCATAAAGACATGGTTTAGGGTGGAGGAATTTGACTGGCCTACACAGAGTCCTGACCTCAACCCAATAGAACACCTTTGGGATGAATTAGTGCCTGACCTCACAAATGCATTTCTGGAAGAATGGTCAAACATTCCCATTGACACACTCCTAAAACTTGTGGACAGCCTTCCCAGAAGAGTTGAAGCTGTTATAGCTGCAAAGAGCAGGCTCAACTCAATATTGAACCCTACAGACTAAGACTGGGATGCTATTAAAGTTCATGCGTGTGTAAAGGCAGGTGTCCCAATACTATTGGTAATACAGTGTATCTTTAACTCAGGGAGAGAGTGAGTTATACTATCATTTTAAAGTAAATCATTTTAGAATGGCTGAGTAATGGAGTTTGGGTACGTTTCCAAACCTTGACTGGTTGGTATTGGTCTCAACAACCCCCTTACTTCTACTTCACTTGTTGCAGGTCTTGCTAATGCCAAACAACTGAGTAACTATGCTTCACTGAATTCTCAATAAATTCTTATGTAGAAAACAGCTGACTATAAATACACGTTTTGGTAAATTTAACTCTCAAAGACTCGCTATAATTCTAATATGGCTTTGCATTACAATCTGACTTGTTCTTTTCACTTTAACAGAAATGATTTTCTCAAGGAGATAAAAATAATGTCTAGATTAAAGGATCCCAATATAATTCGACTACTGGCTGTGTGTATTACTGAGGACCCCCTATGCATGATTACAGAATACATGGAAAATGGAGATTTAAACCAGTTCCTTTCTCGTCAGCCGACAGACGGAGAACAGTCAAACGCCAAGCAGAGCATCAAGTAAGAATGTTATGATTTGTTATATGCTTCCAAAACTTTTTTTCTAGCTCTGGGGATGATCTAGTGACTGGTTAACCTTATGTCACTATACATTTTATAAGAGCACTGATATGTAGTAGTATTATTAAAGTCATGTCCTAGGTGGCCAGGAACCCTCTTTCGGAATGTTTAAACTTTTCTATCCAGAGTGATGTTGCACCTCTTCTCTTACTGATTGACACAATATATGTTTTCCAGCTACTCAGACCTCAGATACATGGCTGCACAAATTGCTTCTGGCATGAGATACCTTTCTTCCCTTAACTTTGTACATCGAGACCTTGCAACAAGGAATTGCCTTGTTGGTAGGAATTATACAATCAAAATTGCTGATTTTGGAATGAGTCGGAACTTGTACAGTGGTGATTATTATAGAATCCAGGGGAGGGCTGTACTCCCTATACGATGGATGTCTTGGGAAAGCATCTTAATGGTGAGTAAGAGCAGCAGTTTCCTTTTCATAATTCAGTGTGCAGGACACAATTGTCAGTATTTACTAGTACAGTATAATGCTCATCAATGATAAACCAATAATACAATATGAAGTATTCAAGGTATGTCCAGGAAAAATAATACTGAGCATTTTTAAATCCAGAAGTCCATATTTCCATGCACAGTGTTAGATTGTTCGAGTGCAAACACTAAAGCCTCGTACACATGGGACGACGATAGTATACAACAGGTCGTACGAACGACCATTGTATGCAAAATTGATCGTCCGTACGTGCAATTAGAACAGCCAACATACGACGATCGTACAATGGGAGTTGTATGAGCAAACTAGAAAACTTGGTCGTACCAACAAGCGGTCATACGACCGTTGTATTGTGTGTACGGAGAAGTTGGTACAACAAGTTGTATTGTGCAAAACACGCATGCTCTGAAGTCAGGAACGGCCGGATGCTAATTACATGCACCTGAAAGTTCTTTCTTTGGTTGTACGATCGTGTAGTGCAGTCAGTATGCTAGATACAACAGCCAACATACGATTTGAGACGATCGTACGTACGATCGTCGTCCCGTGTGTACGAGGCTTTAGGCTGGCCATACATGTTAGATTTTCTGTCCAATTTTCTTTAGATTTACCATAAACCATATAATATGAGGTCAAAACGAAACAACACTTTCGATTTTATCCAATTAGGCAGGCCCTTGTACTATATAGTTAAAGGTAAATCTAAAGCAAATTGGACAGAAAATCTAACATGTATGGCCAGCCTTTTTCATGAGCTACGAAGTGCCCAGAGATATTACATAAATTACATTTTTAGGCCTTAAGCACAGTGGACATTTTTGCTAACTCTCCTAGACGCCTTTCCTCCTGGCAGTGGTGTTTTGGTAGGAAAAATGCTTGACGCTTGCAAATGCATGTAATGCGTTTAGGCACATAAAGCCCTTGGGTGTTGATTAATTTTGTTGGCCAAAAAACGCCTATGTGTGCATGAGCACATATGGTAACATGCAGAGGCATTTAGATGCAGAATAAAACAGCAGACTCCCCTAAGAGCAGCATCGAAAATGTGCAATCTGCATGCGGCCTCACTGTTGAGAGGCTTGTAATAGTCAAGTAGATGTCTGCTATATGTAATCTAAATCATGTAGTAATCTAAATCAAGCATATTTTCAAAGAAATGTTTTATAGTATCTTTTTGATGTTCTCTTCATTTTTTTTTTTTTTTTATCTACACAGCCCTAAAATAATCTGCAGTTATTTAAAATAGCATCCAGCTTAATTACAAAGGATGTTCTTTAGCAGTTCTTACATCGTAATATTTGTATTACAGTCATGCAAATAGATCTTTTAAGGCTAATATAGGCACTATATAGATACATTTTACATACATTTGAACAGGGTAAGAAAATATTAGCACCCAGAGAAATGACACGCAAACAAACATGCAAAATTAGTGCGGAGAAATCTGTAATCAGAATAGAACCTTGGAGAATTGAAAAGGCAATAGTGTTAGGTAATGATCAATATTTGCTTACGGCTTCTTTTGTTAAACATTGAACACAAAGTATGATGATGATAATTTAGCTATTCAAAATATAAAAAAAAAAAAATGTGCCTTTTTTTTTTTAAATAGGATATGTGTATGCTTTGTAAAAATGATATGATAAAAAAAAATATTCATATGAATCTTTACACTTTAACCATAGGGCAAATTTACAACAGCAAGCGACGTGTGGGCATTTGCAGTTACTTTATGGGAGATGCTGACTTTTTGTCGGGAGCAACCCTACAGTGAAATGTCTGATGAGCAAGTCATTGAGAACACAGGAGAATTTTTCCGAGACCAGGGTAAACAGGTAAAAAACATTTAAATCATTTAACTCGATATTTAAAAGAGAAGTGCGGAATTCAAAAATAACAAACATTCATACTCACCTATGTAGATACAGCATCGATCTGATTCTGCAGTTGTCCCCTGTCGGCTCTACACCTAGAACTGAGCAATCAAAGACCACTGATTGCTCAGTTCTCAGGTCCACTCTGAGAACAGAGCAGTGAATGTGAGTAACAGTTCTGCCCTTTTATCGCTCTCTAGAGCGCAGGACTGTGGAGAAGGTGGGAGTGGCTGTCTCGGGCACACTGCATACTGAGAGGCTGAGCAAGCTGCCAGTCAGGCATCTTGGTGAATCCCAACATTATTGTCTGGATCCCTGCAGAGCCTGGACTACAGAGGAGACAAACTGGGACTTTGTAGTGACCTCTGTAGTGATGTCATGATGCTGAGGGCATGGCTACAGGTTTCAAGAGAGTAACACCTTTTTCTCAAGCATCAAGCCCCTTTCACACTGGGGCATTATTACAGCGTTATAGCGGTACAATTACTGCTCAAATAACACTCAAAAAATAACATTCATGCATCTCAATGGATGCTTTCTCACTTAGGTGTTGCGCTAGCTTGGCATTGAAGAAAATCATGCAAGCATGATATTTCAGGAATGTGGGGAGCAGTGTATACACCGCTCCTCCACCGCCCCTGCCATTGGAATGAATGGGCAGCACTCCGGAAGAGGCTGTACATCGCTCTGAGCGCCGAGCGGCGCCATAGTTCTACTATTATAGCGGTAGATCGCTGCTAAATTAGCTGCGGTTTACCGCTGATGATCGGGCGGTCCCAGTGTGAAAGGGGCCTTAGGATTGTAAATGTCACTACAGAGGTTGCCACACTGTCAGATCTCTGACCATTTGGCAGTAATACTTCTGCTGCCTATGTTCCACCTTGTGCCAGTGGCTCTGTGCATTCCATCTGGATTCATTCCTTTGCCTCCTGTGACCATGGATGTTGACTCAACTTACTTGTTTAGTTGCTACTAAATGTGAGTGGGTATTTTTTTCCTTTTTAAACAATACATTTATTTCAATGTGCTTCCCAGAGCAGAAGATTGTAGTTTTGGTGTCCACCTGTGATGGTCTAGCCAGTAGATCCCATAAATCAGCTTCCTCTTGATGCTGCCTGCTGGGAAAGTATTTAGGTTCTTTCCTACTAGTGCCTCTCACTCCAGTGTTTTGCTCTGTGGCCAGAAACTGCATGTCATTTATTCTGATCCCGGCCCTGGTCTTGCTCCTGCCCTGCACCCTGTACCCTACTGCATCTTATCTGCTCCTCTTCATCCTGATCCCAATCCTGGTTCCCCCTTCTCATCTATTCCCTGCATCTCCAGTTTGCCCAGCTGATCTGTGTACCCCATTTTGTGTTTATATTGTATATGGTCAGTTTGTTAGTTAGGTTTTATGTAAATCTGTTAGGTTGCTAGTTACATTTTTTTGTCATTGGTGTATGGTTTATTTATATTTTTATGTTTGCTGTGTTTTCTGTTTGCTGGTGTTTGGATGGGTTATGTCTCACTGTAAATCAATCTCATTTAAAGTGTTTGTTACCCCAATATTTCATATTCCCAATATGTACCTGCTGTACCCATGTACTTGTATAAAAAAAGTATCCTGATCTCTTTGTATTGCTTCCTTAAAAACTGACCACACTATGCAGGAGAACACACCGTGGTCAGCTCTCTAGCTCTGCTGGGAACTCAGCCTGCTGTCCTGACACCCCGCCCCCCCTCCCTGCAAAGCCTTTCACTGGGATGATCAGTGTGCTGTTGCTTCTCCTCCCCCGCAGCTTTTATGCAGCTGAGACCAGAGGGAATGTGATCACTTATTAAAAAAAGGGAGTAAAAAAGTATTTACAATGTTTTTTTATATCTATGCACAAGTGTTTTGTCTTACATTTCTATTTTAAACGGTATGGGTTGTTTTACAAGGTGATAGTTTACAATCACTTTAAAACATACAGTCTGGTCTCCTAAGTGTAGCTATATAGATTTGGCCATCCCTTCTGCTGATTACTGACAGTATACTTACTTTGGTGAGTATATTTTTTATCACTTTTATTTAATAAATCATTTTTATGGTGATGCACTAGGTTGGTGTGCCCTCTCTTTTATTTGTATTGTAGCTACTGTGTACAAGGATCTCCCAAATCTGAAGAGGGCAGCAAGGTTAGAAATGTTAATTGTACCTAAGCAGTACCCTGAAAATGTCAAGCTCAGTCTGGAATTCTCTCCTAAAATAGCTCCTGTGCCTACAGCCTCCTAGCTGTATATCTGCAGTGAATATCTAGCTGACTGCTAGTATGAGGTTTGTTCATGTGACTACTGTGCTAGTCATTGTCTGCCTGGGTGGAGGCCCTGACATGTGGAAGAAAAGTCCAATTTCTTAATGTAAGAGTGCCCTTTTGCTTTATATGGAATTTGTGGCTCAGTCTTTTCTCAGAAGGCTTTACACAAGATCGTGGAGTGTGTCTGTGGGGATTTGTGCCCCTTCAGTGAAAGATCAGGCGCAAATGTTGGCTGAGAGGACCTGGCCTGCGATTACCTTTTTTTCCAAAGGTGTTTAGTAATTTTGAAGGCAGGGTTCCTTGCAGGCCTTTAAAGTTCCTACACATCAAACTCATCGAACCATGTCTTTAGTGACATGCCTTTATGCATTTGAACTGAATAATTTAGACTTTTAGTCTGGTATTTCTATTATCCTCTTTTACTCCTTCTTCCAGATGACATAGTTAGTCAGGTTGAAAAAAGACAGAAGTCCATCCAGTTCAACCAAAAAAAAAAAAGTGTGTGTGTGTGTGTGTATATGTATATATACTGTGTATATATATATTATATACATATACAATCCTTCACCCACAGTTGATCCAGAGGAAGGCAAAAAACCCCAGCAAAGCGTGATCCAATTTGCTATAACGGGGGAAAAAGTCATTCCTGATTCCCCGAGAGGCAATCGGATTCACCCTGGATCAACTTTACCTAAAAATGTTAGTACCCAGTTCTATTATTTACATTAAGGAAAGAATGCAGGCCTTTTTTTAAAGCAATCGACCATGCTGGCCAAAACCACCTCTGGAGGGAGTCTATTCCACATTTTCACAGCTCTTACTGTGAAGAAACCTTTCCGTATTTGTAGATGAAATCTTTTTTCCTCTAGACGTAAAGAGTGCCCCCTTGTCCTTTGTGATGGCCTTAAAGTAATGTCTTCCTTCCCATGCATTTCTTATCTGTAATAAAATAATTGCAATATTAGTACCAATTATAATAAATCTCTGATTCTGTATTTTTTTTAGGTATACCTTCCTCAGCCAGCCATTTGCCCAGATCCAGTTTACAAACTCATGCTAAGCTGTTGGAGAAGAGAAACCAAAGATCGCCTAAGCTTCCAAGAAATCTATCAACTTTTGCAGCTGCGTGATGTAGAGGATTAATCACTGTGGACCAATACTAATCACCAAGTGATTTGTAATGATATTTGTGTATAAAAGACATTTGAGGGAGTCATTACATTGGCTGACAATAATAATGGACTCTTGGGAATATCATTCTATAATTCTTCTAAAAATAAACATGATTTGCTGATGTATAATATAGTAACATGCTATATAAATAAGTAAACTGAGTTACCTGGTTCAAAGTTTTATCCAGAATAAGCTGCAAACTAGAATTTTCCAAAACCAATGCTGTTTTGTAGCTCTTCCAGACTCCGATGTCCATTCGTGTCCTGTCCAAAAGCCAAAAGGAGAGGTTATGTCATAATACATAGTCCTCATTCAAAAGCACTTCAAGGGTATATGTTTATCAGAGCTTCCACCACTAGCCACAGTGCTTTTCATTCTTATTCACCATCCTCAGCTATGTGTTGCAATGTTCTACTAACAACAGCTGTCCCTACATGTTACGCTTTACTAAATACAGTTCCATTTTTCTGTATAGCAAAGCCATCTTTATCTATTTTTTTTTTTTACTATTTATCACTTTGGTTAATGGATCAAGGTGATAACAAGGCCACTGTCACACACAGTTAGAAGAGTCAAGATCTGTTTTGTGCTTGTCCTCTGTGTGCAATAACTATGATCACTTGAGACTTTTTCTTGAAAAGGAACTTCCAGTTTAAACACTTGTTTTGCTGCTGTTGGCTTAAAGGGATTGTAAAGGATTTAAAAAAAAAACGAACATGTCATACTTATCCACTCTGTGCAGTTGTTTTGCACAGAGCAGGCCCAATCCTCCTCTTCTAGAGTCCCCCTGGAACTCCTGGCCCCTTCTTCTTTCCAAGTGCCTCCATAGCAAGCCACTTGCTATAAGAGCAATCGTATGGGCTCAATCCTTAGCCAGGCTCTGTGTATCCATTGACACTCAAAGCGTGGCTTAGCCCAGCCGTCCACTCCCTCCTCACAGGCTGTGATTGACAGCAGCAGGAGCCAATGGCTCCCACTGCTGCCTCTATGTCCAGTGAGGAGGAAGAGAGAGCTCTTGGGCACACCAATGGAATGAGATCGGGCTCAGGTAAGTAAAACTGTCTGGGAGGGAGCCGAACACAAAAGGTGTTTTACCTTGCATTAAGGTAAAAAACCTTCTGCCTTTAGAACCACTTGAAGGGTCAAACACACAATCATCACAGCTGTTCAGTGTAAATGTATACAATACATATACTTTATTGTTGTTGGCCACTAAATGAAACCTGTGCTGTGCAAATAAATATGGCATATTTATAAAGCAGTGAACCTGGCATTTACCAAACATAGAGTATACATATAGATATCAAGTATGGTTGAATCCCAGGTCCATGTGTTGTAAATTATAGTGATTGATTCACTATCAGTGAATGTTTGGTGAAAGTTACATTCACTGCTTTATTACTATGCCACAAAATTTTCTAGTGCACACATAGGCCACAGTGACAAAGAGGTGATTATTATTCTTGCAGTTTCATTTTGATATCCCCAGCACGTTTCTTTGTAGTAAACTTAAAATATATTGTATATAATTGTCTAATTCTTGTTACCCACTTTGTGGAATTTATTGGCTTTATTGTTTTTCAAACCAAACTACTAAGTAATTCTGTTACGTCTTCTTTAAATAATCTAAATGTACTTTTAAAAGGAACTGCTGTAAGTACCAATATTTGTCTTGATATCAGCTACCTGGAATCCCTTGCATAGCAGCACTCAGACTGTAAGGGAGAAGGCCAGTACTTGCTGCCAATCAATCGCTGCTGCAGAGCATTCATGCTCACAGGGAACATGGGGACAGAAGGAAACTTCAGAAAAATCTGGAGAAATAACCCACAAGTATGCTTCTGTTGCTTCACTTTCTAATCAGCTATTGGGGTACTGCATCATAAGACCGGAAAAGCAGAATTTGGTTGGTCCACACCTGTATGTGAAAAAAAACCCAAATAAATAAAAATGATATATATGTGTGTATATATATACATAAATTATATATACAGGATATATATATATGAAACTGTGTAATTAACTGCTTGACCAAAATTAAAGTGGTTCTTAAGCCTCGCTTGATCCAGTGCTGTGCTAGTTTGTGGCGGCTCTCTCCTCTCTCTTCCTGGTCTCACAGGCTTTGTTGAGGCAGCAGGAGCCATTGGCTTCCGCTGCTGTCAATCAAATCTTGTGAAGGCGCAGTTGGGTGCAGGGCCGAGCCATGCTGTCTGTGCACGTGTGAGCCCGCAGGTGTGCCACAATAGGAAGTGGCTCCATATGGTGGCACACTGAAGTGTTCTAAACTAACTGTCGTCGCCTTCGGTTACCGAGGACGACGGAGTTGTTTCGGACACTCTGGTCCTTCTCTCTCCTCTCTCGGCGGTGTTTGATCGTGTCGTGACCTAGTTCGCTCCGAATTCTTGGTGAAATTAAAACCAGTTCGTCAATTAATGTGTCAAAGTATATATATATAGGACATATATATTAAATACATATATATATGTGTGTATATATAGTAAAAATAAATAAACCCAAAAAAAAG
>BLSH010248096.1:1428896-1451086 GCA_018402905.1 Glandirana rugosa | reverse complement strand
AGTGTCCACCAATGCCGCATATCAGTGCCACGTATCAGTGCCCATCAGTGTTGTTTGTCAGTGCCGCCCATCAGTGCTGCATATTTGCCCCATCATCAGTGCAACCTTATCAGTGCCACCTCATCAGTGCCAATCTGTACTGCCTCATCAGTGCTCGTCAGTGTAGCCTCATCAGTGCCCATCAGTGTAGCCATGTCAGTGCCCGTCAGTGAAGGAGAAAATGTACTTTATACAAATTTTGTGACAGAAACAAAGAAAAATGTTTTTTTTTTTTTCAAAATTTTCGGTCTTTTTTTGTTATAGCGCAAAAAATAAAAACAGCAGGGGTGATCAAATACCACCAAAAGAAAGCTCTATTTGTGGGAACAAAATGACAAAAAGTTTGTTTGGGTGCAGCGTCGCACGACTGCGCAATTCTCATTCGAATCGCAACAGCACTGAAAGCTGAAAATTGGTCTGGGCGGGAAGTGTCCTAAGTGCCTGGTATTGAAGTGGGTATATAATTGTCTAATTCTTGTTACCCACTTTGTGGAATTTATTGGCTTTATTGTTTTTCAAACCAAACTACTAAGTAATTCTGTTACGTCTTCTTTAAACAATCTAAATGTACTTTTAAAAGGAACTGCTGTAAGTACCAATATTTGTCTTGATATCAGCTACCTGGAATCCCTTGCATAGCAGCACTCAGACTGTAAGGGAGAAGGCCAGTACTTGCTGCCAATCAATCGCTGCTGCAGAGCATTCATGCTCACAGGGAACATGGCGACAGAAGGAAACTTCAGAAAAATCTGGAGAAATAACCCACAAGTATGCTTCTGTTGCTTCACCTTCTAATCAGCTATTGGGGTACAAGCTGTGCTGCTGCAGTGAAGGATCTGGCTTGGCTGGCTGCATCATAAGACTGGAAAAGCAGAATTTGGTTGGTCCACACCTGTATGTGAAAAAAAAGACAAATAAATAAAAATTATATATGTGTGTGTATATATACATAAATTATATATACAGGATATATATATATATATATATATATATATATATATATATATATATATATATATATATATATATGAAACTGTGTAATTAACTGCTTGACCAAAATTAAAGTGGTTCTTAAGCCTTGCTTGATCCAGTGCTGTGCTAGTCTGTGGCGGCTCTCTCCTCTCTCTTCCTGGTCTCACAGGCTTTGTTGAGGCAGCAGGAGCCATTGGCTTCCGCTGCTGTCAATCAAATCTTGTGAAGGCGCAGTTGGGTGCAGGGCCGAGCCATGCTGTCTGTGCACGTGTGAGCCCGCAGGTGTGCCACAATAGGAAGTGGCTCCATATGGTGGCACACTGAAAAGAGGAGGAGCCTGGAGTGCCTGTGGGGAACTGAGAAGAGGAGGTTCAGGCCACTCTGTATGATTCCATTATACAGAGCAGGTATGTATAAACCTGTTGATTATTAAGAAAGAAGACTTTACAATCACTTTAATGTGTTACTAAACCTACAACAGTAAAATAAATCTGTATATGCATTAAAGCATGCTTGTTATACTCGCTGTGGAACCTAAGGGGTTAATCCTCCACATTGTGTAAAAAGGCTGTTTGATCCTGTCTTCTCTTATCTTCCCCTTCTCCCACTGTCCCCAATCCATCTCCTAATAGAACAGAGCCTTAGGGGCACTCTAAACATGCTCAGTTTGGTAGATTCTTTTTTCCCTTGGGAGGGTGCATGTGATCAGCACAGGCCAATCAGCACTGTCCAGACAGAAGTTCAGGGGTCATGCAGCCTCATAGGACAGAGTAGAATGAAAACTCCTTCTACAAGATTTAACCAGTGCTCGGCTGGATACTGATAAAAGTCACAAGACTGCTATATACTGCTGATGAAAAAAGGTATTTAGCAGTTTATATTTACTAAAATAATTACATTTCCATGTACTGTGGGAGACCAGATATAGAGAACACAGGGTCCCGGTTTAGTAACACTTTAAGCTTTAGGTCATATTTCATGATCAGTGTTCCATTACACACCACGCATTATGGTGCAATAACAACATTCTGAATATTCAGTCAATCAGATACAGTTTTCTACATACCTGTGTCTGTTAAACTTTGCATTTTTACAAAGCAAATTATTGTAGTGTTGCTTTTGGGTAGCAAAAACTGCTTCTTCCTAAATAAATGGAAACCTAATTTTAGATTGCATGATAAAAAATATAATTCCTCAGACCCCAGTTATATTTAGACTCCCACTCACAAGTTTTAAATTTCAATTTACAATATATATATATATTTATTTATACTTACTTTTGCTGTTTTGGCAAAAACTAAAACCTGTTTTCTGTTGTGGTGTTTATTTAATTTTTTTTATTTTTCCGCAGAATTCTTAACAGAAAGTAAAGTTTAAATGTTCTTTTTCATGTGTATATATTTTAGGTTTAAGACTTAAGTTAAAAAGAAATATATTTTTTTCCTGTCAGTTTTTAGTTGCTCAATAACTAGCTATTTGTTAATCACACACAACACCATTTACCATGCAGGCCATAAACAATTGTCAATAATAATGTACAGTGGTGTTTGGGGAGCTTCCAAATGTATTTATGACTTAAAAAGGAAAAGGCTGCCCCACATAAGCTCAACTTGGTCACACAGCACAAGTGTTTAAATAGCATACTTCTATTTTTTTATGTTTCTTTCGCTTTTCTTGGCTGGAAATAAAACCATAATTACCACAATGCAAACCTTATAAATTACTATAACCTGAATTAATTTAATCAATTCTTTCTGTTCGATAGGTGTGAATATTTCAAATTCCCCTTTACCTCTGCTCTTTCTATCTGTGTTTTATCTTCTGTTTATGGTACTGCCATTTTTACTGGCTGTTTTTCCTCTACTCGTTTGTCTGTACTTTGTTTATTTTGCTGTAAATAATGCCAACATTTTAAATATCCCATTGCTGCTTTCATCTCTGCTAAAAGGTTTATGCAATTTTATATCAGATGAAAACATTTCCATTGTTTTTAATGTTTTGTTGCTTTTAATTAATATTATATCATCACAGCGTTGTGCTGTAAGTGTTAGGCCTCATACACACGGACATTTCTAAAAAAATAAACAAAATGTCGGGCCCGACGTCAAGGAAAAAAAGTCGGCGTTTTTCGGCGTTATGCATCGGCGTTTTTGAGCGTTAGTGAGCGTCGGCGTCAATAGGTGTTTTTTTAAAAAAATCATCCCTCTGCTATTTTTCAACCTAAAAACGTCGGCGTCAAAAAACGCCGGAAAACACCAGTATAATAATAGGTGGCGTTTGTTGGCATATTGTGGCGTCGGCGTCAAAAAATGCCAAAACGTTACAGCCTCAGAACGCGATGGCTGTGGGTTCCAGTTTCAGCTCACTTATGCCGACGTCATCTACAGCTCAAAAACGCAGACGTTTTTATGGGGCCATTGACTAACATGGAGAGCTGCAAAAAATGCCAGAAAACGCCGGCGTCAAAAAACGTCCGTGTGTATGAGGCCTTAAGCTTTAAAGGGGATTCCAAACAGTGCTAATATTTTTATCAAACATTTCTTCCCTAGCCTTCAGTACACCCATATGTCAATGATAATATGGTCTACATAAGCATATGTGTCTTCTTTATGTCCCAACAATTATTTAAAGTCTTTTCAATAAATATTTCAATTCTCTTGAATTTATTAACACTTCCCCCTTAATACCATTACCTGGCGTTCTGTCAAGGATATTACTTTGCCATATGCTTATTTTCTGCCCTAACGACACCCAGAACTTTTATAACAAGTATAGAAACTCCAATGATGTACGATTTTTCCTATGCTTGTCCACACATTGATTTGGACCCCATGAGTTAAACATTATAAAATGTATAAATATTGGTAGGCTATTTTCATAGTGAAACTAAACAAGTAGACAGACCAAGCATTGCATGGAGACAAATTATAAGGCAATTATTTTTACCTCCAATGGCATATCACTAAGCTATACTTTTAGGCCTCATACACACAGAAGTTTCCTAAAAAATAAACAAAACGTCGGGCCCGACGTCAAGGTAAAAAAATTGGTGTTTTTCGGCATTATGCATCGGCGTTAGTGAGCGTTGGCGTCAATAGGCGTTTTTTTAAAAAAAAATCATCCCTCCGCTATTTTTCCGGTACGGCATTAGTTGGCGTTAGTGAGCGTTTTGCAGCGTCGGCGTCAAAAAACGCCAAAATGTTACAGCCTCAGAACGCGCTGGCCGTGGGTTCTAGTTTCAGCTCACTAATGCCGATGCCATCTACAGCTCAAAAACATTGGCGTTTTTATGGGGCCATTGACTAACATGGAGAGCTGCAAAAAACACCAGAAAACGCCGGCGTCAAAAAACGTCCGTGTGTGTATGAGGCCTTAAGGTTAAACAAAAAATGCTTTGTAAATTAGAGAAGTAGGGCTAAAGCTTTTCTCCTATGGATCACAGGAGTGCAGTTCTTTTTTCACTCCTGTGACCTGTTTTCAGCTAAAGCCCACTGTTGGCTGGTATCACTCAGCAGGGCTGCGCCGCTGGGAGACTGGGCCAGCTGCTCACTCCCCTCCCAAGCCCGGTGCTCCAGTGAGTGCTGGAGGGGGAGGGCAGAGAGTCGGTGACTGACAGTCACGGCTCTCTGCTCAGAGCGGAGGTGGAGAACTAAGCAGTCAGTGGTGTTGGACTGCTCAGTTCTCACTGCAGAGCCTGTGAGGGACAGATGATGCATTGGATCGATGCTGCATCCACCTAGGTGAGTATAAGGTTTTGTTTTTTTACCATATACCCTATACTTCTCTTTTAAACACATTGAAGCAGATAGGCTGTTCACCTTAGCTTGGTGAATCTGGTGAATATTCTCTTTGCAAAGAATACCAAGAATCACGTGTAAGGAAAATTTTAAAAACAATTTTTCCATGCACATGATTAGATGATGGAAGTCACCAGAGATTTACCTCCTTTACAATGCTAGGGAAAGTTTCCTTTGCAAAATGAACAGTTTATATGCTTTTTGTCAACCCTATTGTCTCAGCAAACTTTTGCATCTTAGGCTGGGTACACACTAAAAGTTTTTTTCATTCAACTCAGCGGGCTGAATGGAAAAAAATGTACAGATCGCCGTACTAACACAAAGTGATGTTAGTGTAGCGATCTCCCCGCTGAGCTATTGTGTTCTGACAGGGGCACTGCCCTCCCACTAGAACACACTGGTTTGTGAGCCTGCTTGTTCAACAGAAGCCGGTTGAGAGACTTTTGTCAGACGAGGAGCTGCACACACACACCAAAAATTGTCCGGTTCCTGCTGAACCGACCATTTTCGGGAGATTTTCGGCCAGTGTGTACCCAGCATTAGCCTATAGCCTATGGCCTAGATATAAATCACTGTAATCAAAAGTAACAATACAATTTGGGATGATCAAAAAAGCACTAAATATATTTCTTAGCTGTTTCACAAAGTTTGGGGGCAAATCTTGTTATTGAATTCTGGCTATTTTTAGGGCTAATAAGAAAGCTACAAAAGAACGAGTAACTGGGCACTGGCATGAGGGACATGTACCAATGGCAATTTTTTTTCTAAAAAGTACTGTACAGTTGGAAGAGGGTTTTTTCATGCGGCTTTGAGGGCAACATTGAAGATACACAAATCTTTTAAACTGCAGGCTTGTGGCATGTCTTAAAAATGTATGTGATGTTACAGAACAGGATACCAAAGACTGTAAGCTCACATGAGCAGGGCCCTCCTAACACTCTTGCCTTGTTTTGCAATGTAATTGTACTCTATGCCTTCATATTGTAAAATGCTGCTCAAACTGTTGGCGCTATATAAATCCTGTATAATATTAATAATAATGATATACCTCATCACTGTAATCCAGAGTGTAGTACCGGATCTCTCCCTACACAGAGTTCTTAGCTCTCCCTAATAGTTCAAACACACCATGACCATATGGGTGCTGCCAGTCCACCCTTTTATAATGAGAATGCTGGGTTATCCATTCCTATAGATTATTGGCACCTGTGATTTAGCTGACCAGGTTCAAAGGCTAAGCAGTACAATGTGGACTGTTCCTAATTCCTGGTGCAAGCTTACAAACATAATAGTCAATAATTCTGGATTCATCCCAAAGCAGAATGACAGGGATCTGCTTGGAACCCAAGAGTGAGGCAAACCCAAAGCTCGTCCTTAAATACAGCCCACAGTTTTTGCTGCAGGCATACAGAATGCATTTTAATATATTAAGAGAAAACCACCTCCTCTTGCATGCAGCTATGCAGGAAAACTTAAAAATCACTGTGGCTGTAATGTTCTAACATTTTAAACTACAACTACTGCAAAATAATGACACAGAAATTGTTTAATCCAAACTAATGGTTTATGTACATAACAGAAATTATTTCAAGCCTGTGCCAACTGAGTCGCAAATACATTAAACATACATTTAGTCTAAAAAATGAGCTGCCTCAACTCATAAAATCAAATGCTAACGCAATAGATGAAACCTGTTATATAAATCTGACAAGCATACACAAGCATATAAACGAATCAAAAAGGAATGCATATATTTTCCTAATGCACAAGTCGTTTCATTTGTTGTAATATTTGGGATATGCGTGCGGATAGTAAGGAGATGCATTACTAAGGAACTGCCATATGGTTTAGTGACAGGACATTCTAACACATTTCATATCAATGTGTGAGATAGATTTCGTAATGTTGCGTTGCTTAAAAGCCAATAATGCACTTCAAGTAGAATTTGATCTCCCGTGAAAACAATATATGTGCTGTGGGACCTAAATATACTGTGAGTGCATCTGCCTGTTACCTGTTGATTCTACAAGTGAAATCTTCCTAATGCAGATTTCTGTGATGGGGTGGTAAAAAATGCTGCACTGCTCCTGAATCTAGAGCAGAGTTACACTCTCGTTTAGGCTATGTCTGCTTACACTAGAATAGGATGGAAAAATGTTGCATGGGGGTTGACTTGTGAATAAGGATATTGCCACACCTAGACCTGCCCATTGCTTTCTAGATTGGCAGTACTGCCTTTGTTACTGAAACCCTCTCACTGTGAGCTGCAGTGTCTGAGAGGGGTAGTATGTGAGAAAAAATGAAGGATGATTTGACTTAGTCAGGGAAGATAAAGAAAGTTGTGTTTACTGTATGAGGCTGCATGACATAGTGACTAGATTTGTTATACAGTATGTTTGGAGTATCATACAGGGATGTTTAGTAGTGCTTTCAGTCTAAGACGCAAAGTACAGGATTTCTGTATCAATGTCTGCTCCCTTTTGGCATTTTTGCTTTTTGGATGTTAAATTCAAATCAGCACCATTACTGCTAGGTCATTAATGTTTATTGTTTCTTTATATAGGAAGACAGTAGTCAACTCACCTGCTTAGTGCAATATCGGGACTTAAGCACAGCGGGTGGTGCACAGCAGTACCTTTTCTCAAAAAAGTCAGCATCCAAACTTGATCCAATATTTAAGCTTTCATTGTATCATATCAGATAAAAAGGACATTGATGTTGGCCACATTTGGGCCAGTCCCAGTCTTAGTTTTTACAGTGATGTCTCTGAACTGACTTCTTTTTAGGAGTCCATTCTCATTCTACATTTTCTAAGGAATACAGCAAATTGGTTCAATCTGTAAAATGGAACATTTCTATTTTACATGCAAACAAGCAGTTATATGACTTTACAGAGGGGTTGCAGTTTCTCAAGCAGTAGAGCTCCCACAGAAGGATTGCTGCTTTCCACAAAGTCATTTTGCAAGTAAAAAGAACGTTTTCACTACCTAAATAAGTGTTCAAGGAAGAGTTAATGCTGCCCAATTGATACATTAACTGGGGCAGGGTTTGCCCTGTAGGACATTTTGCAAAAATGAAACATGTACACCAAGTCTGAAGAACACATGAGAGCAGAAGCCTCTATTCTGTATTTCCCTTTTAAATTTTTTTTTTTAACGTTTTGTATTTTGAATATATACAGTATAGTTAGACAACACTTCAACTCCAAAGTTACTTTTGTAGTACCTGGTACTGGTTTTTAGATACATTTTCATTTGTAAATAAAATGTAAAAGTAAGAATTGCCATAGTGTATGTTTATATTTTAAGATACTTAGGAACATGTGTATAGTGAAATATATAAGGGTAAATGTATGCTGAGAAAAAGAAGAACATAACTGGTATCAGATAGACAAAAACTGATTAAACACAATACTGAAGCACTTCTTGTCCTCCATAATCTCACAGCAGTACTGCACAACCTGTATTCATCAGGGCCATCTTAATGCATGGGCACTGCCAAGGGGCCCCAAGTACATGGGGGGCCCCATGATAATCTTGCATTACATCATATTTGTCAACTGTCCCAGATTTGCTGGGACAGTCATGGTTTTTACTAAGCTGTCCCGAAATCTATACTGTGCCGTCCTGATCCCAGTATTGTGCCCCTCCTCACCCCCCCCCTTTCCTCCCCGTAATGAGCCTTTCTGCCTCCCCCTCTGTACTGTGCCTTTTGTGTTGATTAGTCTTTGATTAATGGCATGTTTTCTTATTGTTTAAATTAGATTTTATTGAAAGGACAAATAAATATATGTTTAATTCTATCAGCTATTTCTTGAGAGTAGGAGTATAAATTGGGACAGGCTGGTGCCCAGGGGCACATGATGCTATTGTTCATGGGCTCCAGCACTGCTAATCTAGCAATGTGACAGTCTGTATATTGAACAGAGATTTTGTTATACCTGCTGATCATGTCCAAAATTCTGAATTTTCCTGTGCACATGCTGTGTTATTATAAGCAGCCCTCCCACTCTTATCTTGGACTACATTACAATTATTATTTATGCTATAGAGATGAAAAGAGTGGGAGGGATTTAGTACCTTAACAAAAAACAACTGGGCAGGGCTGACACCACCCCTTATAAATCTTAGTCTAGAAAAAGCATGTGTTGTCAGTTCACAACAGGAAAGTATGGTCTGAGTGCACTTCTGCCACATCAATAGGTATATTTTCTGTATAGACAGGGTCTTTAAAGGGATAAAACATGTATAATTATGCATGTATTGCAGAGATGTACTGCATATCATATTTTTGTTTGCATTACAATATTGCTGTTGCAGAGAGGGCAAGTGACCCATTGCTATTGTTAAAAAGAAGTTCCACATCTGCCCTATATCTAAACCTTGTAAAATATTCTAAATACATTGGAAACCAAAAAATGTAAAAGTGTGTTTGAATGTTTAGCAGAAGAAAATTACACTACGGTGTATTTAATTTAGTTGCCATTATAACTTCTGTGTACTGTATATTACAGCTGAGCTAGCCATACACATTGAAATCTGTTCATTCAAATGATCAGATCCTTGCACAATGCTTCATTCACCAACATGCATATTCACTGTTCCATGCATTGTGGGAATTCTCCCTTATGCACTTATGGGGTGAACTGGAAAATGTCTATTTATGGCCTTACAGAAGAACAGAAGATGGGTTAAAAAATAACTTTCTAGTTGCTATGGCAGTACTGTTCTTACAAAATGCTTCTTCTTACATCTTACTTGGACTAATTATTGTGCAATCTACCATATCATGTAATGATCGCTATCCATGTATAGAAACCTTTTGTAATTCTTTTCTACTTTCATTTTGTTACTCTGTATTGTAAATAAAATAAAATATGAGTCAACTGGAAAATATATAATGCACATTAATAAAAGCTAAGTGAAAACTGTGCATTGTTTACTGAGTTACTAGAAATAGAAAAACAGATTTCTTCCCTGCCCATAAGCTGTTCAATAGCAAAAAATTATGTATATTCCTAACAAAAATACTTTTAAATGTAATATTTTGCAGTTTACCAATTCTTAAGACCTGTTCAAACATAAACAGGATGACTGCCACACAGTAAGCTGCAGTGGTTTACTGTCTGGCATCTATCCATCCTGGCTGTAGTGAGCCAATGGTAGGGACGGTGTGGTGCGTGATTCATACACCTCCCTTTTTTTAAAAAAATTTTGAAACAAATGTAGCGCTGCCCCCTTGGGGGTCACAATAAGTCAACCCCCCCCCCGGTTTCCCTGACCCTGGGAGTCCTCTGCCACCCCTGACACACTGGGTTCACTCATAATGTTAGTTCCCCTTTAAGTAGGGCACAGTGAAAGAAGTACACAAGGTTGAGAAAATCAATAGTGTTTACTCAAAATATATTTTTTAAGAGGAACTCTGACTTGACAGATTACATAAAATAAGTCTCAACAGTATGATTATGAAACACCAGTGAATAACAAGGTATACTTCTTATACCTTTATAAGTTCAACCAATAACTGTATAAACAGGTCTATATACTGTGCATGAGAGTTGGGCACAGGAGAGCAGGGGAATGACCACTGAAATGTCAACCCACAGCAATCCAGTTTAGGATGTAAATGCTTGTATTCCACTTTTATCCCCAATGTTCAGGTTGCTCACTGAAGTACCACAAGGTTTCTGAGCTCCTCAGTCTTTGAAAGTAGGCCGCGATTCAGCCACCATTACACAAGGTCCTGCTTGATCAACTACTGCCGTCCAGAGAGAGCATACTAGGCCCCAGCCTCTGCTTAAATAGTCTCTCCCATGAGGCACCTCTTCTCCCAGAAATCCTTTTCTGTTGCATAGCCAAACGGGAAATGTAATTCTAATGCAGTACAGCCAGAGGGCAAATCCTCACAAGCAAACCACAACCCCCAGAGTGCATTTCTCTTGCCACTGTTAAAGTCACAGAACAGCAAACTGGCAATAGAAACTGGAAACAGCTGCATTAAACCTGGAGGCAGAAACGTCTCTATTGCCAAGAGTGTGCATACCCAGCTTCTGGCTACACAAGCCTTTTTTGAAGTGCACAAACGTGACACTTCATTGATGTCACTGTAGAGCAGTGCAGCATGTTGCACTTTATTACAGCAACATGCGATCCTGTCCAGTGCACTGCAACAAAATGCAGCATCTCTGCATTTTATTGTGGATCACTGCAGCACAGCTCCAGGCTGCATTTCTTTGTGAACAGAACACATAGAAAACAATAGTTTTCTGTGTGTCCTAGCAGTGACTGGCGTTCTTCCAGTGCCGGTCACTGCACTAGTGTGAATTGGCCCATTTTCCCTTGGTGATCCTGCCAGTAAGGCTGTTATTTTCCAACTTATTTATTTATTTTTATTTTTCCAAGAGACTTTATTGAGTAAGATGTACATACAAAAACAGAATACTGCGAGACTCTGAGTCGTGATAACAACTCGGAGAGATATGGCGTATTTTATTTTAAAGTCAAAAATTTAACAGTTAGTAGCAGTAAAAGGCATAACACAACGGTATGGTACTAGAGAACAAAGACAGTCAATTACAGGAACAGCCTGATGGATCGCACTAGGTTGGGGAGAAGGGGGGGGAGCTATACCCGACAGATCAAGGTGCTTATAATTGTGGACAGATTCTGACAGAAAAGGTGTTGTGTTTTTCAAAAAGTCAGAGTGCAGGAGACTTAGGGGGGTCCTACCAGAACTAGTGAGAGACAACGTTGGGTCCATTTGGAACATCGTAGATTGGCTGGTGAGTATTGTCCAAAAAATAGTTAAAGGAGGTCATCTGGCATGTGGCCATCTTTGTTGGCGGCATATGCATTACAAACTGCTTCCATTTTCGGTAAAAAGAAACGGCAGCCTTAGGGAGATTAAAATCTGTTAGGACTGTTTCCTTGGTGTAAAATGTCATCAGTTCTTTTTGTACCTGGTTAACCGAGGGGGCGGTGGGAGAGATCCAGTTCTTTAGTATGGCTCTTCTGGCTATAAGGAGGGTGGAGAGAAGCCAGGTTGTGATCTCCGGGGTGGAGAGAGTGTTGTGTCGAATCCCAGTAGCCAAAGAGGAGAAGTAGGGGGTCCTTCGGTAGGGAGGTGCCCGTAACAGTATGTAGAAACGTCAGAATGCGCTCCCAAAGTGACGATATAGGTACATTTCCAGAGGCGATGTGCGAGAGATGGTCTATGTTGCTGACAAAGAGGGCAACATGCAGCTTGAGGGCTTGACTTGCTTGCAAGGAAAGGGATGAGGGCCCGGTGCATGATCTTCATTTGGGTCTCACGACATATCTCATTCGGGGTGAGCTTCAGGGTGGAGAGGTACCCTTTTAGAATTTTTCCAACCAAGTCTGGGTCAGGGAAGTCTCTGCTTCAGTTTGCCACGGATGAGGCTTCAAGAGTGGAGGAGGTCGACGTTAACAATGGTTTGTAGATATCTGAAATCTTGTAAGATTTACTGTGGATGAGGGTATCTATAATGCTGTCTCGAAATCTCTTAGTTTTTTCCATGCATGAGGATTGTACATAACTGGTGCACTGCCAAAAATGAAAAATATGATTTTTCCGTAGGGAATATTGTTTAGTAATGCTGAAGAAGTCCCGTGGAGAGCCAGTGGCCCCATCATATAGAGAGCAGAAATTTGTCAGGCCTTTGGATTCCCAGTAATTAAAGGCTTCGTTGGCCTCTCCTGGTGGAAAGCTTGGGTTACCTCTGATTGGGAGGAATTTGAACATGTGGGGGGGGGGGGGAGTTTAAGAAGTTTCCTGTGTTCCCTCCAGGTGATTGCAGTGTCCCTGATCAGGAGGTTGTTTTGGATGTCTGGTGTTACAGTTTTCCATTTGGAGTGGATTAGAGCTGCCAAGGAGTGGGGGTAGACCATGTTCGATTCTATTTGGAAGTTTGAGTGACATGAGGATTTGGTTATCCAGTCCAGGCTAAATCTTAGCAGGCAAGCTATATTGTACAGTCTGATATTGGGGAGGTTTGCACCCCCTTCGTGCCTGGGGAGATGCAATTTTTGGAGAGAGATACGGGGGCGCTTCCCCTGCCAAATGAAGCGTGAGATGCTTTTGTTTAGTGATTGAACATCCTTGTGCTTAAGTAGCAAAGGGATTGTCTGGAGGGGGTATAGGATGCGGGTGAAGGTAACCATTTTTACTAGGTAGCATCTCCCCATGAGCAAAAGGGGCAGATCCATCCAGCTGTCCATTTCCCGGCACACCTTAGTAAGAAGAGGGGGATAATTGAGATGATAGAGGGACGATGGTAGTTTGCCTATGTTTATGCCTAGGTATGTTATGTGTGAGCGTGCTAATGCAAAGGGGGAGGCTGAGGTCCATGAGGGGGTGGAGGACGATCCCAATGAAAGTATCTCACTCTTATGGTAATTGATGCGGAGGCCTGAGCATAACCTAAAGGAGTCGAATATGTTTTTGATGACGTGTATGTCAGTGGCTGGTTTGGAGGTGAAAATAAGTACGTCATCTGCAAACAAGGAAGTGCGTAGTTCAACGTCTCGTATTTTAACACCATGTAAAGGGGCTACATAATTAAGATACCTAGAGAGCGGTTCCAGGGCTAGATTGAACAGCAAGGGGGAGAGAGGGCATCCCTGCCTGGTGCCCTTGTGTAGCTTGAATTCGGGGGTGAGGAGACCCGCCACCACCAGCCTGGCCGCCGGAGCGGAGTACATGGACTTTATAAGGTGTACAAAGGCTCCCCTGAAGCCCAGTTGATTAAGTACTAAGTATAGCCAATCAAAGCTCACATTATCAAAGGCTTTCTCCGTGTCCAGGGTGATGATGGCGTGCTCTCCCCCCCCCGGTTCTTTTTGCAGTCTCTAGTACCGCAAGGACCTTTCTGATGTTAAGCGGGGCAGTTCTGCCGCGAACGAAGCCGGATTGAGCGGGATCTACAAGGTCAGGAATAAGTGTGGCCAGCCTCGATGCTATCATTTTTGAGAAAAGTTTTACATCGATGTTTAGTAAGGATATGGGTCTGTATGAACCGGGTTGGGTGGGATCTTTGCCCTTCTTCGCCAAAAGTTTAATGATGACTTGGCTTCCAGTAGGGGGGGGTAAACGCCGCCTTTCCAAAGAGTGGAGTAGACCTCTTGTAGGGTTGGTGAGATGTCGTTGATCAGCATTTTGTAAAAGTCCCCGGTGAAGCCGTCAAGACCAAGGGCTTTGGAAGGGGCCAATTGACGGATGGCTGTGATTATTTCTGCAATTGAAATCTCTGCATTTAGCATCTCTAGTTGCGAGGGGGTCATTTTTGGGAGATTGACCTGGGCTAGGAATTTGAGGGCTTTTTCTTTATCTATGGGATCAGGGGCATAAAGATTAGAATAGAAGTCCAGCATAATTTGGCTGATTTCCTCGGGTTTGGATTTAGCATTACCTGCGGGATCCTTTAGGGTAGCTATATGTGTGGGTTTGTATGGGCCTTTAGTTAGTTTAGCTAATAGCCTTCCAGATTTGTTTCCGAACGTATGCAGGTGGGCTTCTAGGCGATCTCTATGAAGCATCTCAGTCCTGTCGGCCCAAGCGTCAAATGATTTTTTGCCGTTAACCAATTAGCTCTATTTTCGGGTGTGTTATAGGTGTTTAGGGAATTTTGAGCAGATCTGAGTTTGTCAGAGGCTAGCTTGTATTGTAGGTGCGTATGCCTTTTGTAAGACGCTGCGTAAGAGATTATGTGTCCTCCTAAATAGGCCTTACCTGCCTCCCAAAGTAAGTTTGGGTTGTCTGTGTGAGGTTGGTTATTAGACAAATAGTCTCGCCATATGTTAGTTAAAAAGGACCGGAAATTTTCGTTATTTTGGAGGAAAGTGGGAACCTCCATAAGTTGGGTGAGTGCTGTTGGGCGTTGAGTTCCAGGGATACAGAAATCGGGGCGTGATCAGAAATTGCAATATTATGGATCGCAGCCTCCGATATTCTCGGGATTAATTTTCTGGTGCAAAATAGGTAGTCTATTCTGGATAGGGAATTATGAGGGTGAGAGAAGAAGGTAAACTCCCTGTTCAGGGGGTGGCGCAGTCTCCAGATGTCTGTAAGATCGAGGGAGTCGGTCATGGAGGCCAGTAATGTGGGATGACAAGCGGGCTGGGAGGTGCCGATGGCCTTTGATGGGGATCTATATTCTAGGGGGTGGAGTATATCATTGAAGTCCCCTCCAAGGATATGAGGGATATCTGGGTGCTTCAGCAAAGAAGTTGTAAGGTCAACATAAAATTGCCCATCAGGGGTGTTAGGGGCATAGATGTTTGTGATTAGAAGATCTGAATTAGCCTGGTGGATCCTTATCGTGACCCTCCTGCCTTGGCTGTCAGCATCAGGTGCGGAGATTTTATAGGGGAGGTTTTTGTGGGTCAATATCAGGACACCAGCTTTGCGGCCGATGGCATCTGAACCAAATACCTCTCCGACCCAGAGTTTACACATAGGATGAAAATCTGAAGAGGACAGATGGGATTCTTGTAGGAGAGCTATGTTGACTTTTAGGCGTTTGAGATGGCGGAGGATTTTAGTACGTTTAGTTGGGGATTTGAGTCCTTTAAAGTTCCATGATACTATCTTCATATCAAGAAGGAGGGATGAGGAGGGTATGAGCGTTGTGGGATGCTAAGGCGTGGAGTTTGAAGTGGAGTACACTCTAGGGAGACGGTTGGTGCGGGGAGAGGTGACTGCGATGTTGTGTCTGGCGGGATAGAGGAGTAGGGAGGGATGAGTGGGGGTGGGTAGGTTGGTGTTTGTAAGCAATATTCTGATTGTGTTATGCAAGAGAAAGTATCAAAAAGAAAGATTAACATAACTTGAGAGCACTTCGCTTCTTCCCGCATGAACGAGCTGCATCCATGAGCTCCCAAAAGAACACCTCGGTCGCACTCTCAGTGAATCCGAGGGACAGGGCATTGTAGATTCGCCATGGGGGAAGAGCACCCAATTCGACTTCGGAAGAAAATAAGAAAGCATGTGGGGGGGGGGGAGGAGCAGCGCATGGTGCAATTCGCTCTTGCGGGAGCTCTAGTAGCGTAAACCGTGAACCTTGTGGAATGAGACATAAAGCGTTACAGCATTAAACATTAACATCAGCTCTGTAGAAACTGGCAATGACACTGGTTTACTGGTCTGCGTGACTCGCATATTGTGTCATTACCAGAATGGACAGGCCAGCAAGATTGATCAATACTACAAAGAGGTATTTCAACTAATAGTTACGTTCCGCAGAGTTAAACATGATGACGACGCTTGGTCTCATCTCAGTGAAAAGATAGAAGCGGCCACCTGGCAGTCCTAAAGCTCCACAGTTCTTTAGAAAAGGTTAAAACATATATGTGGTTGAGACTTCAGCGAGGAGTGGGGTGATTCCCATTGTTGGAATATCTTATGCGCTTGGGGGAGTCTTTCCTCGGGCTTCTCTGTACTTGAGGGCGGCTGACCGTAGGGGAGGTGACGGCTTGAGTTGAGTGCGCTGAGGTATGCTGCGACCGGATGAAGTGGTCCACTTCTGCGGGGTCATGGAAGGTGAGTTGATCACCATTTGGCGCTTTCAATCGCAGTACCGCAGGGTACGCCAGTGTGAACTTTATGCTACGTTGAAAGAGTTGAGAGCAGACACCTTGGAACGCTTTTCTTTTCTTTGAGACTTCTATGGAATAGTCTGCAAAGACTAGTATCTTGGTCCCGTCTATCTGGAAGGATTTCGTCTGGCGGAATCTTTGCAGAATGGTAGATTTGTCTGCATAGTTTAAGTAGCGAGCGATGACTGGTCTTGGGGAGGAACGATCTTCATTGCGTGGGCCCACACGGTGAGCTCTCTCGACTATTACAGGTGATGCGATGCCCAGAGCTTCCGGAACACATGTTGTACAGAAATCTGGTAGGTCTTGGCTTTGTAGCGATTCCGGGACCCCGACAAAGCGTAAATTATTCCGTCTAGACCTATTTTCTAGATCTTCGAGTTTCTGAGCGATAAGTTGGAGCGATTTGTCTTGGGATTGTTCAGAACTTTGCATCTGGTAGAGTTCGTCTTCTACGTTGGAGACGCACTGTTCGACCTCATTTAGCCTGGCGGAGTGATCGCTAATGATTCTCTGGAACTGGGCCAGGCTGTTATTAATTGCAGTCTGGACAGAGGTTTCTATCGTTGGGGCCAGGAGAGCGGCCACCGCCCGTGCGATTTGGTCCGTGGACGCGTCCCCTTTAAATTGTGCCGGGGTATGTTTCGGCGTTCCTACCTAAATTGGTGGGAGCTAAGGCGCCGGACCCGGAAGTCCCAACTTATTTTAACAACTTCCTGACCACCTCACGTACTTTTACTGCTGCAGAGTGGCAACGTAACGCGAATCGCCGTCTATAAACGGCGATTCGCGCATACACGGCTAGCAGGCAGTGTGCCCGCCGCATACTGTGTGATTGTGCCCGAGGGTCGGGTGGACTCGATGTCCAGCGGCGATCACTAAATACAGCAAAAAAGCAGGGAATTGCCCATGTAAACACGGCGGTTCCCAGCTCTGTCAGGCGCCATGACAGAGATCTACTGATCCCTGTACTCGGGATCAGTTAGATCTCTCATGCCCCTGGCAACCCAACCCCCTCACAGTTGTTTTTTTTTTACAACAAATATGAGGAAGAATATATATCGGCCAAAACTGATGAATAAATTAGTTTTTTTTTTTTGACATGTATTATAGCAAAAAGTAAAAAAATATTGTTTTTTTAAGATTGTCGATTTTAAAAAGTGTCGCTATTTGTTTGTTTATAGCGGTGATCAGAAGTGACACAGAGGTGATCAAATACCACCAAAAGAAAGCTCTATTTGTGGGGAAAAAAGGACGTAAATTTCGTTTGGGTACAACGTCGCACGACCGCGCAATTGTCAGTTAAAGCGACGTAGTGCCGAATCGCAAAAAGTGCTCTGGTCCTAATGTGGGAAATCCTTCCGGGGCTGAAGTGGTTAACAGACCAAGCTGTTCAACAAAAGTTAGAGGGTTGAGACAAACCATTTAATACTGACAAGGGTGCTTACAATGGTCAGTTTTTTTTCATTAATGTAAAACTTTTAACCCTAAAAGAACAAAAAGCTGTTAGGTGGAGTTCAGCTTTAATTTATTAGTGAAGTCCATGTGAATTTTATAGTATGTCTAACACTACCTACTCCCCAGATTGGATAGAGGAGCAAAGGGGGATACATTTGGACAGCAACATTGTGGAGTGGAGACACCCTAATACAGGAGGTGTGTTACTGGCTGGATCACCTGGTGAAAGTAAAGGGAAAAAAAGGCTTAAAAGATAAAACAAATGGAGCCACCACATTAAGGCTGGATTCACACCTATGCATTTTTAGTGCTTTTTGCATTTTGCATAGGAAACCATGTCAAATGGACTGTAGTGCAAATCTGCATAATGCAAAAAATCAGGCCTTAGGGCTCATTCACACCATACCTGCATTAAAACTAATGGGACAATTGTGCAGAATTTACTTGCAGAGACGTCAGTTTACATCGGTTTTTATGTGCGTTGCAGTGAGTTTGTATACACCTTGACACCAGTTTTTTTATGCGCTTCAGTTATGTGCCCTGTTCACACCAATGTTGATGTCATGTCAGCTTTTTGTCCTGTGTGGAAAACTGCAATCATGTTACAGATTCTTGCGAAGAAAAAAACCTGCCCGTTGTGCAGTTACAGCAGTTATTTCCTTTAGTGATAAAGGTTTTACACAAATAATTAAAAGCTGATTATTTTAATCACCCCTGTTAATGTTAAGTGGTTTGTCTCATTTATGTAAACTGATACATTGTGCTGGAGAGTTTTTGCTGTAAAAAGACAACAGACTGGCTGGCTGGATCACCAGATGAAAATAGAAGAAAAAAAGCCTAAAAAAGAAAACAAATGCAGCCATCACATCTAAGAATTGGTAAGCTGCAATATAATAAATTTTGCTTTTAGGTTTAATACTGCTTTAACACACCTTCTTAGGGCTAGGGGTGAAAAGGCAGGCCTATGAAACACAAATACAGGCAGCAGACATATTACAAATTTGAAAACTGGATTATGACATTTGGGGCGAGGAAATCAATTGAGTAAATATTTGGTAAGTGTAGCTTCACCTATAGCAGACCCTCATGTTAGGCTTACTGATACAAGAATGCCCCAGGAATTGATACATGACACTACATACTGTCTGTGGAATGTTACTAGCAGACCCAAGATAGGGAAAAGTAGATGTGATGTATGGAAGAAACAGGCAGCAGACAGTGGAACGACCCCAATAACATAGCAATGATCAATAACAAACAGGTTATCCCAGAGCTGGAGGAGGTGTGTCCAAATTGTTTGCTTGGTGACAGACAAAGGAAGCAGGGAAGGTAAAGTGCAGCCAGCCACGAGTAAATACTGAGTGGAACTAGGAGGTTGTGTCCCATTGCCCAGCAACCAGTATGCCAGTTGAGGGGAGGAGGGATTGATAGGTGGAGAGATACTGTGTCCGGATATTCACTGCTGGGCACACACTAAACTAAATGTTAGTACCGTTTGATGCACTGTCCAGTCGCAGCAGCTGTCAGCCTCTCATAGAGTTTAACAGGCTGCTGACAAAAGGGTTGGATGGTGCACCTGTGCATTCTGCCTGCACCTAATCGCCGGAGTCTCATGCACTGGAGCTGTCCAGGATAGACTCACCCCTTTGTAAAAGAACGAAGACTTCAAACGTAGGTTTATTTATGTGGGAGAACAATAAGAGAAACGATCATTCTGAGAATTGTTTCCTCTATATAAGAGTTTTTATAGCCAGGGAGATAGACAGAATACCTCCAAAAAACATAAGCTGATATTACGTAAAACATTACAGAGATGAGGTGTACACTGAACATAGTTTTTTTTTCAGTGCTTTAACCACTTGCCGACCATGTCATATAGAAACACGGCCTCAAGGTGAATCAATTGTTCAGGGAGGGCGTACTATAACGTCCTCCCAGAATTGCGCTCCCGCGCGCCCCATGAGGCGCGCACCTGGGAGCATCCGTGACCGCCGGGTCCGTGAGATCCGGCGCATCACGGATTGCGGTATATGGCTGCTCGCAGCGGCCGTTTACCACGTGATCACTCCGTCAGATGACGGAGCGATCAATGTAAACAAGCCGGCGGATATCCGGCTTGCCTCTCCACTTGTAGTGTGAGAGAAGAGGGGAAGAGATCAGAAGCAGCGGTGCTGTGGGCAGGATCTGAAGTGCCAGTCTGGACCCCCCATCCATCCATCCATGCTCACCCATCCAGCTTCATCCATCCAGCCTCATCCATGCTCACCTATCCAGCTTCATCCATCCAGCCTCATCCATGCTCACCCATCCAGCCTCATCTGCCACCCATATATCCTTGCTCACCCATCCATGCATGTTCACCCATCCAGCCACCCTCATCATTGCATCTGTGTTCATCCACCCGCCATGCTCACCCATGCATCCGTGTTCACCCATCCAGCCACGCTTACCCATGCATCCATGTTCACCCATGCAGCCATGCTCACCCTTGCATCCGTGCTCACCCATCCAGACATGCTCACCCATCCAGCCGTGCTCATACATCCAGCCATGTTCACCTATTCAGCCTCATCCGTGTTCACGCATGCATCCGTGTTCACCCATGCATCCGTGCTCACCCATGCATCCATGCTCCGCCATCTATCTGTGCTCATCCATGCATCCATGCTCACCCACGCATCCGTGCTCACCCATCCATGCATGCTCACTCATCCATCCGAGCTCACCCATGCATCTGTGCTCACCCATCCATCTGTGCTCACCCATGCATCCGTGCTCAGCCATGCATTCATGCTCAGCCATACATCCGTGCTCCGCCATCCATCTGTGCTCACCCATGCCGCACGCTCACCCATGCATCCGTGCTCAGCCATGCATCCGTGCTCAGCCATCCATCTGTGCTCACCCATGCATCAGTGCTCACCCATCCATGCATGCTCACCTATGCTTCCGTGCTCACCCATGCATCCGTGCTCACCCATCCATCCGTGCTTGGCCATTCATCTGTGCTCAGCCATCCCCATCCATGCTCAGTCATCCCCATCCAGGGCTCATCCACCCCCATTCGTGCTCATTTATGCCTCATTCATGCTCATCCATACCACATCAGTTCTCATCCGTGACACATCCATGCCACTACAGTACCCATCCGTGCAACTACAGTGCCCATCAATGACACTACAGTGCCTCACAAAAGTGTCATAGGTAGTCAAATTAAATTTGAAATTTATGCCCCTATAATGCCTGATGGTGCTCCCTGCACGTTGGGCCTCTGTATGTGGCAAGGCTGTGTAAAAGTGTCACGCATATGGTATCGCCATACTCGGAAGAAATAGCAGAATATATTTTGGGGTGTAATTTTTGCTAGGTACATGTTGTGTGTTAGAAATGTTGTATAAATGGACAACTTTGTGTAAAAAAAAAAAGTATTTTCATTTTCTTTCCACGTTTTCCAAAAACTTGTGGAAAAAATGACATGTTCAAAAGACTCATTAAGCCTCCTAGAATATACGTTGGGGTGTTTACTTTCCAAAATGGGGTCATTTTTTGGGCATTTCCATTGTCCTGGTGCTCCAGGACCTTCAAAAGTGCAAGAGGTAGTCTGGAAATTATATGTGTAATTTATGCCTCTAACGATTGATGGCGCTCCCTGCATTTTAGGCCTCTGTATGTGGCCATGCTGTGTAATAGCTCGTACACACGGGACGACGATCGCGCGTACGACCGTGTTGAATCGTACGTTGACGGTCGTATGTAGCCTACTGACATGCACACGACGGTCGTGTGTGCAACGTACGACCTCTCGAACGTGATGACGCGAACGCGCGTATAAAGAGGAAGTGCTGGTATCGTTGCGCCACCCTTTGGGCTCCTTCATCTAATCTCGTGTTAGTTGAAGTTTGGTGTGTGTTGATAGACTTCTTGCTAGACTTTCAGCGCTTAGTTGTGTGTGGTTTGAAGTTGATTGTGCTCTAATCTACTTCCTCGGGTTTCCCACCGCGTTGCTATGGTCGTGAAGGAGAAATATGCGCGCAAGCGCAGTAGTGCAAGCTCTCCAGCATGCAACGTGTGTGCTGGCAGCACACGTACAGTCATCCGATGTATGCTGGCAGTTGCATGCTAAGTTGTGCCAGCATGCGCGCTAGCAGCAGGGCACACATGCTCGATAATGTGTCGTACCGGTGTATGTCTCCGGATTTTACGTCCCTCGCGGTAGTTAGCAATCTCCGTATTTAATGTGTATATTAAAGGTCTGATGGAGAACGTGAAAACTTCCAGGACCTCGTGGTCCTGTTACCTTTACGGGTTTTTT
>BLSH010248096.1:1393793-1421053 GCA_018402905.1 Glandirana rugosa | reverse complement strand
TGTATTATTTATATTTTTGGGGAATTTTATCCATATTTGTTTTGACTCCTTACCTTTGTTTGATGTTATATTTTCTTTCCAGATAATTTCATCTGATTATTTAATTTATATTCTTTATGATTTTATAATAAAGAATATTTAAAATTACAATACTTGCCTACATTTATTTAACAAAATGGAAATTTAGAATTGGGCAATTACATTCAAAATCAAAGTGAAAAAAAATTGCAAAGAACCACTAACATGTTAAATTCTAGGAATTCACATATTTCTGAGCTTCTAATATTGAGGAAATGGTAAATAGAAGAAAAGAGATTGAAATTAGTGCAAATTCTAGTAATATCACTACAGTACAGCTGACTTTTATGACATTAGTATCATGTGTACCACTAGCAAGGTGCATTTTCGTTATTATCCCATTGAAAAAGATGCTAATGTGCGCCGCATTTCACTATTTGAATGGAATTGGCAAAATCAAATAGAATCTGCAACTGTGAAACTGAAGCCTAGTTGTACACGAACGGACACTTCCGCCCGTTCCGGACTTGGCGCATGCGTGTTTAGCACAATACAACTTTGTTGAACACAGCTGCTCTACACACGACACAACGGTCGTATGTGAGCTTGTTGACACGACCAAATTTTCTAGTCTGCTCATACAACTCCCACGAACGACCGTCGTATGTTCAACTGTTGAAAGCGCCGCCACAGACGATCGATTCTGCATGCAACGGTCGTGAGTACGACGTGTTGAACACGATCGTCGTCCCGTGTGTACGAGGCATAAAAGTCTCACACATGAGGTATCGCTATACTCAGGAGGAGTAGTAGAATGTATTTTGGGGTGTAATTTGTGGTATGCATATGCTGGGTGTGATAAATAACCTGTCAATATGACAATTTTGTGAAAAACCCCCAGAAAATAAATCTTCATTTTGCAAATAATTGTGGGAAAAAAATGACAACTTCAAAAAACTCGCCTTGCCTCTTACTAAACACTTTGGACTGTCTACTTTCCAAAAATGGGTAATTTGGGGGGTATTTGTGCTTTCTTGGCATGTTGGAGTCTCAAGAAATGAGATAGGTGGTCAGTACATCAGGTGTGATCAATATTCAGTGATTGGCACCATAGATTGTAGATTCTATAACTTTCACAAAGACCACATAATATATATAGGGTTTTCTTTTGGCATAGGTATATTTATATTTATCAATGCAGCCTGTGGCGCTTGTGTTGACGTCCACATGGCTGTTATATCTGCCTATACTTATATGCATTAGATCTGCTTTTATCCTGATTTTTATGTGTGATCCCTAAGGCTGGGTGGGGTGCCCTTTGTGATTGAAGCATCTCTCGGTGGAAGCCACTGTCTTCCCCCACCTCTGGACCCCGGCAAATGGTCGGCGGTTGTTATTCCTTTTAGAAGCCTTAACATGTAATGCAGTTACCAAGCTCGTTTATAACAAGATGGTTGGTTAGTATTCAAGACATGGACACACTGTGCGATTGTGTATATATATATATATTCAGGGCCGATCCTAGGGTCACAGACGCCTGGGTGCAGAAATATTTCTGGCGCACCCACATGGGCGTGGTCATCTTAATAACTCTTAATAACTCCCCCTTTGCAAACGTTTCTATGGCAGTGACATAAACACAGAAATTCTCCCCTAAGGAGTCTTTGTTACCCTAATATCCTCCCACAATCTCATAACAATAAACAAAATACAGGAAGAGAAGCAGAGTACTCTAATGGGACCTGGAGCGGGGCCTCTCTATATAGACTGCAGATATAGTACAGGAGATGGTCAGAGACTGCAGACATGATACAAGAGATGGTCAGAGACTGCAGACATAGTACAGAAGATGGTCAGAGACTGCAGGCATGATACAAGAGATGGTCATAGTCTGCAGATATAGTACAGGAGATGTTCAGAGACTGCAGACATGATACAAGAGATGGTCAGAGACTGCAGACATGATACAGGAGATGGTCAGAGACTGCAGACATGATACAAGAGATGGCCAGAGACTGCAGACATAGTACAGGAGATGGTCAGAGACTGCAGAAATTATACAGCTGATGGTCAGAGACTGCAGAAATGATACAGGAGATGGTCAGAGACTGCAGACATGAAACAGGAGATGGTCAGAGACTGCAGACATTATACAGGAGATAGTCAGAGACTACAGACATGCCACGGCAGATGGTCAGAGACTACAGAAATTATACAGGAGATGGTCAGAGACTGCAGACATGATAAAGGAGATGGCCAGAGACTACAGACATGATACACCAGATGGTCAGAGACTGCAGAAATGATACAACAGATAGATAGACAGAGACTGCAGATATGATACAGGAGATTGGCATAGACTGCAGACATGATACAGGAGATGGGCAGAGACTGCAGACATAGTACAGGAGATGGTCAGAGACTGCAGAAATTATACAGCTGATGGTCAGAGACTGTAGAAATGATAAAGGAGATGGCCAGAGACTTCAAAAATGATACAGGAGATGGTTAGAGACTACAGACATGACACAGGAGACGGTTAGAGACTGCAGACAGGATACAGGAGATGGTCAGAGACCGCAGACATAGTACATGAGATGGTCAGAGACTGCAGACATAGTACAGGAGATGGTCAGAGACTGCAGACATAGTACAGGAGATGGTCGGAGACTGCAGTCATGATACAGGAGATGGTCAGAGACTGCAGACAGGATACAGGAGATGGTCAGAGACTGCAGACAGGATACAGGGGATGGTCAGAGACTGCAGACATAGTAGAGGAGATGGTCAGAGACTGCAGACATAGTACAGGAGATGGTCAGAGACTGCAGGCATAGTACAAGAGATGGACAGAGACT
Organism: Glandirana rugosa; assembly: GCA_018402905.1. NCBI lineage: Eukaryota > Metazoa > Chordata > Amphibia > Anura > Ranidae > Glandirana > Glandirana rugosa. Next base: position 1,418,177 of record BLSH010248096.1, on the reverse strand, counting down.
GCAGAGATGATACAGGAGATGGTCAAAGTCTGCAGACATACTACAGTAGATCAATGCATCAATGCAGTCTACCAGTGCCCATCAAATGCAGCTTATCAGTGCCCACAAATGCAGCCTGTTCAGTGCCCATCAGCTCAGCCAGTTCAGTGACCATCAATGCAGCCTCACCAGTGCCAATCAGCTCAGTTTCACCAGTGCCCATCAGCCCAGCTTCACCAGTGCCCATCAGTTCAGCTTCACCAGTGCCCATCAATGGAGCCTCATCTGTGCCATCTCACCAGTGTCCATCAATGTAGCCTGATCAGTGCCCACCAGTGCCACATCATTAATGCAGTCCATCAGTGCTGCAACCTCATCAGTGCTGCCTCATCAGTGCCCACCAGTGCCACCTCATCAGTGTCCATCAGTGCTGCCTCATCAGTACCTACCAGTGCCACCTCATCAGTGCCACCTCATCAATGCATACCAGTGCTGCCTCACCAGTGTCACCTTACCAGTGCATACCAGTGCCACCTCACCAGTGCATACCAGTGCCACCTTACCAGTGAATACCAGTGCCACCTCACCAGTGCATACCAGTGCCACCTCACCAGTGCATATCAATGCCACCTCACCAGTGCATACCAGTGCCACCTCACCAGTGCATACCAGTGCCACCTCACCAGTGCATACCAGTGCCATCTCACCAGTGCCACCTTACCAGTGCATACCAGTGCCACCTCACCAGTGCATACCAGTGCCACCTCACCAGTGCATACCAATGCCACCTCAGCAGTGCATACCAGTGCCACCTCACCAGTGCATATCAGTGCAACCTCACCAGTGCCACCTTACCAGTGCATACCAGTGCCACCTCACCAGTGCCACCTTACCAGTGCATACCAGTGCCACCTCAGCAGTGCCACCTCACCAGTGCATACTAGTGCCACCTCACCAGTGCATACCAGTGCCACCTTACCAGTGCATACCAGTGCCACCTCACCAGTGCCACCTCACCAGTGCATACCAGTGCCATCTCACCAGTGCAGTCTATCAGTGCCAGCTAATGAGTACCCATAAGTGAAAAATGTTATATCAGAAACTCACCTCCTCATTGTGGCCATTACACTCTGCCCATTCATTTTGAAGGCAATCCAACCCCTTCTCTGGACTACATCTCCCATAATTCTTTGCAGTACAGGAGGGAGGGGGAGGGAGGAACACTTTGCTCTGTTTCCCTCCCCTAACCTCTGTACTGCCAGGAGAGTGAAGGGAGGAGGGAACAGACATAGGAGGAGAGAGGCGGGGGGCGGGATGCTGGGAGAAGGAAGAGTCCACAGCGATCTTCTTTATGACAGATGCAGGGCCAGGCAGCTTCCCGGAGGGTGGCGGCTGCTAGATGAGAAGAGCCGCTCTGTCCAGTGTATGAAACTCAGAGGAGGAGCGGCTTCAGCCTGTGTGCTGCTTGTAGCATCGCCGCCGCTCCTCCTCTGAGTTTCATTAACTGGACAGAGCGGGCTCTTCTCATTTAGCAGCTGCCGCCCTCCGGGGGCGCCTGGCTATGATCAGCCCTGAAAAAGTGGAGAGGAGTGAAGGGAAAACTTTTACAGTTCAACGCCCCCTCCCTGCGGCGCCTGAGTGCAGTGCACCCCGCGCACCCACCCAGGATCGGCCCTGTATATATATATATATATTAATGAGTTCTAATTATGTCTCTTTTCTAATTTAGAGATTACTTATATATGCCAAATACCCCTGATGAAGAGTATTGTACTGCTAAACTCGGAATGCGTTGGGTATACTCTGTATGTCCAACACAGAGTCTTGTGGTTTATATCCAAGTGGTTGTCTTGTAAAATTGTACTAATCTATCACTGCTGTTCTGTGAATATATACATTTTATCATGTGAAACCCTTTATTTGATTTTAAGATATAATCAATAAAACTTACAATTTATTATATTCATGAAATTTTTTCCCTTCAAAGTCCCATTTGTTTTTTGGCGGTTGCCGTAACCTGTAATGTAAGGGGGGGGGCTGTGTACTGTGCTGTTTAATGTTTGGAGGGCTGTGGAATGTGCAGGGAGACTGTGGAATGTGCAGGGGCTGTGGAATGTAAAGGGGGCTGTCCAATGTAAAGGGAGGGCTGTGGAATATGCAGGGGGGCTGTGGTATATGCAGGGGGCTGTGTAATGTGCAGGGGGGCTATGTAATGTGCAGGGGGCTGTGTAATATGCAGGGGGTTGTGCTATTTAGTATTTACTGTTCAAAATAAATACAGTTGTTGTCTGCTGTGTTCAGACTTTGCTACATGCAGGGAGTGTCCTTTTTTTTAAAGCAGATAAAATAAAAAAATGGAGTTCTTCTGACTGCTTGAATTTTTTTATGAAAACCAAGGGCAGTAATCATTATGCATCGCAGAATTGAATCGAATCGTTGACAGGATAATTGTAATTGAATCAAATCGTGAGACCAGTGAGGATGCGCACCTCTACAGAATACCCAGTGATTATTGCTAGCGGCTAATGAAAATTTTGACATGCTAGTTGTTTCCAAATCAATCGACCCCCCCCAACCCTATTCTGGTGGCAGTGGATGTTGTGCACAAGTGAAGGCCTTACATGCTTTTAATGACTATACTCAACATAGTTGTTATGCATGTGTGTCTTAGGGTATAAAAAAAGATATTATCTTCAATCACGTGAGTTTCATGTTAGTAATAGACTAGGGATTTAGTGGTATTTCATGAATAGCATGAAGGTGTTTTACTCTTGCAGCTCCACAATTTGTACGTATATGTGATAATGATGATGATAACTTACCTATAATTTCATGTAACATATTCTGACGATCCTATAATGAAGGCTTTCATAAAAACGTATTTTTATCTGATAAAATCACAAATATGTAAACAGTATATGAACAACTAGTACCTAACTAAGTTTCAATTATTCGAATTGAACTTGAATTGTTTCCATATTTAGTTTCTATATATCATTTTCTATATTTTCAAATTAAAATCCATTCAAAAATGATTACAGAAATGAAACAAAACTAAACAAAATAATTACAAAAAGGATTCATCTGAATTTAACAAATGCAACAAAACAAAATTGTTAACTTAATGAAAGGCAATGAAACATTTATTTTCATTCTGGCCATGTCTAGCTTGCACACCTTTGTTAATTAGGTGCAAGATATGTTCCGTTTTCTCAGTTTAGAAGAGTAGTCTGATTTGAAACACACAACCGAACCCCAACTTCACATATAGGGTCCTCGGGGCATCATGCGTACTAGAGTTGCCACCTCATCCCTTTAAACCCGAACACATATGAATTACACAGGTTCTGAGGCTAATGTAATACACACAAGGCACCAAGTGAGTTTATTTACCACCTTAATCAGCCACAGAACCTGTGTAATTCATATGTGTTTCGGTTTAAAGGGATGAGGTGGCAACCCTAATGCGTACGTTGTGCTCAAACCCACACACGGTTCACATGCATGGATGCTGGTCCTAGACTTTCCCACCACATCCTCCTGGTCATTGTCCACATTGACCCTTTCACTCTCGGAGTACTGTTACATAGGCCTATGTTTTATGTGGCCCAGACAGAAGCTCCATACGGCCAATCATTCCCTGGCCCATGGAACACTGGATGCAAAGTCAAATCACTATTTTTCCGCGCTCAAGGAGAAATTCTTCTCTGCAATGGTGAGGAAGGGGATGTCTGATGGTATCAGAACTGGATAACGTGCCACCGTGCTGCCACCTGATGGACTGGGGTCATCCCAAAACTGAAGAAACAAAAAGCACACAAGGTCGCACTGGCCTAGCGCATTATCCTTGATAAAATTTATTTGATAAAAATCATCATAAAAACATACCCACAAACAACTCATGTCACAAGCATTTCCAGTACTGGAGCAGGTTGAACCCAATCCACTGTCTCCCACCGGTAACCTGGATGGACTGGCTAATGCGTTTCAAGGCCGTAGCCTCTTCCTCAGAGCCTCTGCGCCCTTGTGTGCTTTTTGTTCCATGAAACACGGGAGCCTGGGCCACCTGATGCATGACACATGAAAAGGTTTTCTCTCACCACTAGGCAAAGGAGTCCTTTTCCTCTGTCACCATTTACCCCAGAGCCGATCAGGTTTTCACCAGTAAAATCACATAACTCTTCACTCCAGGCATTGGCTGTACTTAATACATCTCTCTAATAGAACATCAGGCAGAGGCTTCTGGTTCATAAAGTGAACAAAAAAGTCCAAATCCAACACAATTTTCCATATATTGGCAAAAACGTTTGGTTCAGGTAGTCAAAATATTCTTCAATAATGGCAGGGAGGGAGCATTGCAGTATTCATACAATAAGACTACAATCACACTGGTGATTAGGGGCAGTGCGAACTGTAGAGCAGGAATCAGGAATCACTATAATGGCAGGTTACCGGTGGCCACAGCTGTTCGCGGCTGTCTGCCCAGCCAGAGATTGCCTGCAGTGATCGCTGATGGATACACACAAAGTGTGTCCAGCAGTGATCACTGCAGGTAATTGTTGGCTATGCACAGAGCCCTGAATAGCTGTGGCCACCAGCGACCTGTCATTATAGTTACTGGGGCTGGTAACCACGCCTAGCCCTGAGAGCTGCAGCAGGAACTGCCGCTACAATTCACTCCGGCCTTTATTGTTAATGTGAATGTAGCCTAAATCTCAGTCCTAAATCAGATCCCACTCTAAAGCCTAGCAGTGAAGCTCCTCTGTAGGGGAAAGCACACCTAAAACCATCTCTAACGCCCTCTCGTTAGCGTCTTCAAACTCAGTCTCCCCAACCCAGACTCCTCCGGCCACTGTAAAGGGTCACCCCCAACGTCACAACTCTACCCCTAAGGAGGAGCTAAAATGAAAGGGACATAGCCCCTACCTACATCTGCTATCTGCAACAGGAAGCCCAGGAGCTGATCCATTCACCTTCTGTGCTCAGTGATGGACCGCAGCTTTCATTGACAGTTGGTGGTTACAGTGCTAAAGCCAAACAGGACCTGCTGCATCTAGGAGACCTTTATAGATGGCATCTGGGGCTGGAATGCTTAAAGTGATGTAAAGGATACAATTATAATTTCTAAAATTAACAAACATATCATACTTACCTGCCCTGCAATGTTTTTGCACAAAGAAACCCCAATTCTCCTCTTCTCAGGTCTACTGGCTCAGCCAGTGCTCCTGGCTCCTCCGCCCTGCCGAGTTCCGACCATAGCTAGCTGCTTGCTCTGGGAGCTCACCCCCACCTGTCTCCATAGACACACAGAGCGAGCCCTGCCCCCTCCTCACTGACTGTGATTGACAGCAGCTGGAGCCAAAAGGCTCCCGCTGCTACCTCTCTGTCCAGTAAGGAGAGAGAGACATACGCTGTTCTCTGGCACATCGCTGGATCGTGATAAGGCTCAGGTAAGTATAAGAGAGAGCTGTGGGGGAACTGCATGCAGAGAATCCATTAAGGTAGAAAACCTTCTAACTTTACAAGCACTTTAAGGACCCATGTCACTTTGCACTTTACTGTAACGCACATCAAGTGCAATTCATTCTGAATAGGATCTCAACACACCTGCCAACGGACATGTGCTGCAGCACCATGCAGTAATGTATGTTTAAGCAGCCAAATATTGGTCCATGTACCCAGTGTTAATTTCACTGAAAATATTTTCGGCTACGAAATTAAAACTATTTTAGTCTACTAAAATACGACTAAAACTAAAATGCAATTTTAGTCAAAAGACTATCACTAAAACTAAATCGAAATTTGACGTCAAAATTAACACTGCATGCACCATTTTTTGTCGTACCACATCATGCATTCATTGTCAGGTGCGTTGGGACGCCTTTTAAAATGAATGGGACCAAATGTGATCTGTGGTAAAGCACACAGTAACACGCATGTTACCTCAAAAACATGTGACTGAGCCCCTATCTGAGACAAATACTGAACAGAACATGGAGGCTGCTCTTACTCACTTCTTTCTAAAAATGTGAGTTATTGGTAGGCAGCGTTAACTTTGGCAGCAAGTTTCGATTTCGTTTTAGTCTTAAGCCTCGTACACACGGGACGACGATCGCACATACGACTGTGCTGAATCGTATGTTGGCTGTTGTATGCAGCATACTGACTGCACTACATGATCGTACATCCGGGGAAAGAACGTTCAGGTGCATGTAATTAGCATCCAGCCATTCCTGACTTCGGAGCATGCGTGTTTTGCACAGTACAACTTGTTGTACCAACTGCTCTGTACACACGATACAACGGTCGTATGAGAGCTTGTTGGTACGACCAAGTTTTCTAGTCTGCTCATACAACTCCCTTGTACGACCGTCGTATGTTCAACTGTTCAAATCGCGCATATGAACGATCGATATCGCATACAACGGTCGTGAGTACGACCTGTTGAATGTGATCGTTGTCCCGTGTGTACGGGGCATTAGTCTTTTGATTAAAATGGCATTTTAGTTTAAAGCCTCGTACACACAGGACGACGATCGCATTCAACAGGTCGTACTCACGACCGTTGTATGTGATATTGATCGTTCGTATGCGCGATTTGAACAGTCGAACATACAACGGTCGTACAAGGGAGTTGTATGAGCAGACTAGAAAACTTGGTGGTACCAACAAGCTCTCATATGACTGTTGTATCGTGTGTGCAGAGCAGTTGGTACAACAAGTTGTATTGTGCAAAACACGCATGCTCCGAAGTCAGGAATGGCTGGATGCTAATTACATGCACCTGAACGTTCTTTCCCCGGACGTACGATTGTGTAGTGCAGTCAGTATGCTGCATACAACAGCCAACATACGATTCAACACGGTCGTACGTGCGATCGTCGTCCCGTGTGTACGAGGCTTTAGTCCCATTTTAGTCTACTGCAATTGTTTTAGTTTTATTCTTATTTAGTCGACTAAATCTCCAGGATATTTTAGTCGTCTAAAATTGAATGGGTGTAGTTAAATTGTAATGCATTATTTAACCACTTCAGATCCACGCTATAGCCGATTGACGGCTACAGCGTGGATCTGAAATGCCGGGAGGCCGTCAATAGACATCCTCCCCTTTTGCTCGTGCCAGGCGCGCTCTCGTGGGTCGGGCGGACTCGATGTCCACCGGAGACCCGCGATCCCTTCACAGAGACCTAGATGTAAATGCAGTGGTTCCCCGCTCTGTGATTGGGGGGCATGACAGATCTACTGATCCCTGTGATCGGGATCAGTTAGATCTGTTATGTCCCTGTCAGCCCCACACAGTTAGAACATATACAGGGAACACATTTAACCCCTTCACTGCCCCCTTAGTGTTAACCCCTTCCCTGCCAATGACATTTATACAGTAATCAGTGTCTATTTTTAGATCCGATCGCTATATAAATGTCATTGGTCCGAAAAAAGTGTCAAAAATGTCAGGCATCTGGGCGTGGTTAAGCTGGCAGCCTGAGCAGACATGCCTGACCAGAGCTCCTCAGTACCTGCTCTATTATCCGTCATTTATTAACATTTTCTGGGGGGTTGATACTCCTAACTGTCACCTCGACTCTTGGGGTATGCGAAGGAGAAGGGCTGCACTTGGAAGGAAGGGTCCTGCTACCTTTAAAGCCTCTCCACAGCCGAAAAGGCAGCACCCGGCGCACGTGGCCACTCAAACTGCTCTTATGAATCCGGCGGGGTTGGAGGAGGACCGCTTCACGGCCCTGATGCAAGCTATTAATGGCTGCAAAACCGCATTAACGGAGAAGATTGACCATCTACAAACCGACTTCGGACTGATACGGCGGGACCTGGATAAATTCCGAGACCGGCTGGGGGAGGTGGAGCAGCAAGTTGGCGATTCGGAGGATGCCATTAGAGATCACCAGGCCTCCCTTCGTACCCTGCAGGTTAAGGTGAGGGCCCTTGAGTCCCGTGCGGAGGACAGCGAGAACAGAAGCAGGAGGAATAACCTTCGGATAGTTGGCCTGCCTGAAGGGGCCGAAGGCCTGGACCCCACCTGCTTTACTGAACAGCTTCTCCGCACGCTCCTTCCACAGGCCCAGTTCTCTCCGCACTTTGTGGTGGAGAGAGCCCACAGGATGCCACCGATACGCAGTCCACAGGGGGCTCCTCCACGTACTTTCATCTTTAAGCTCTTAAACTTTGGGGATCGAGACTTCGGGAGGCCAGGAAACTACAGGAGCTGAAGTTTGAAAATACAAAAATTATGCTGTTCCCCAACTACTCCGTGGAGATGTAGCGACTCCGTAGATCCTTTGACGGCATCAAGGCCCAGCTGCGCTCCCGAGGCCTGAAGTATAGTATCCTGTTCCCGGCGAGGCTGCGGGTCGTTGATGGCGAGAACACCAGATTCTTTACGTCGCTGGAGGAAGCCGCTCAATGGTTTGAATCCCTTCCAAGGGCACGGTAAACTCTTTTTTGCTTTACCCAATTGTCCTTCCTGCCCAGGACCCAGATCTCTTCCCCGGCATCCTTTTTATTTTTATCCCCCATGGCCCTCCGGACAGCACCCTCCATCCCTGATTGGATTCGTTCTAGATGCTCCCTTCACTCTGTGATATTGTACTACGAACATGCTGCATGATCTCTCCGGGTTCCCTGAGAGTGACAGACTCTGCTGCCTGGTTTGGGAGGAGGGGTGGGCAGCCCTACACTTCATGATGTTTCTTGCTTGGAGGGTTGTGCTGTGACCGGAACTTGTATGCCTAATGGGGACTCTCTGGCCCTTCTAACCTGTACCGGGACTCCCCTGCCAGATACTGAACCTCTCCCCGGAACGTGGTTGACCTGGGGGACCCAGGTGTTGGGCTGCAACTTTATTTTGTTTTGCTTCCCTTGCCTGGGAGAAAGAACGAGATGGCCACCCTCCCTTGGAGAGTGGTACCGAGGCTGGCATCCAAATATTTACTATACGGTTTGCTTCCCTTGGGTGAAGTTCACCCCCCTTTTTTCTGCAGAAAAGGTTGACTCCCCTGGTATATACCAGGAGCTTCATTGTTTTTCTTTTGACTATATAAGCCCTCATGTACTTTTGCTTTAACTGAATTTTTTGCAGGTACTTCGACTTCCGGATAGCGAATTGACACGGTTGGGCGGTCTCCGTGTCTCTGGGGCTGGACTGTCGGTTGTTTCCTGCCCCCAGAGGAGAATTTTCCTACTGCACATAGGAAAAGTTGGACATTTGGGGATAGACACTCCACACTGCCTTGTTGGTTGCTGTTGATGGATGTGCGGGGTGGGGGTTGTTGGGATCTAAGGGTTTTTTCCTTTTTATTTATTTTCTTTGTTTTTGTTTTGTTTCTATGATTTACTGCAGTGGTGTGTTTTCTTTGCAATGGTATGATTTCCCTAAGGAATTTAGGTTTAAGGCTGTATCTGTTGATGGTGCATGGGTGGGCGTCCCCCTCCCGGGTCGGGGTCTTTCTATGAATCCTATATTCTATCTCCAAATAGACTCCCCATGGCCACGCTGAGGCCTATTTCGTGGAATGTCAGAGGCCTCAATGATCACCTTAAGCGCTCATTGGTGATGGCATTTCTCAAGCAACACAGTTCCCACATATGTATCCTAAGGAAACTCACCTTATTGGCAGCAGGGTGTTATCCCTTAAAAAACCCTGGGTGGGCCACTATTATCATGCCACGTACTCTGGTTATGCCAGAGGGGTGAGCATTTTGATTCATAAGTCCCTAACATATGAACTGCTCGATGTTAAGCTCGACCCGGGGGGAAGGTACGTCCTGTTTCATGCAATTGTTGACACCCTGGAGGTGGTGATTGTGGGGCTCTATATCCCTCCTCCGGCCACGGTCTCTATCCTGCAGACTCTTCTCCCCCTGCTATCCACGTTTCAGACTGATAATATTATTATAGCTGGGGACTTTAACATGCCTCCGAACCCATCTCTTGACAAGCTGGCCCCTGGCGGCACCACGGATTCTGGTCTGTCCAGATGGGCGTCCTTATATGGCATGGTGGGTGTGTGGCGGTGGAGACACCCAGTCGATCGCGCTTTCACCTGCTATTCGGCTTCCTACAATACCTTGTCCCGTATTGACCTTGTATATGTGAGCCCAGGACTGCTGCCAAGGGTGGGAGAGGTTAACATTCTCCCAAGGGGTATATCGGACCATGCTCCCATGCTTTGCTGCCTTGGGGCGGTGACGCCCCCGGGAGAACGACTATGGAGGCTATCGCGATACTGGATCTCCGACCCCACGGTGGAGTTCGAGGTGGCTTCCAAAATGACAGAATACTGGATAGTGAACGAACACTCCGCAAACTCTGACATCGTGTGGGATGCCTTTAAGGCCTACGTTAGGGGGGGATACCAGTCTTCCATTGCCCGGGCCCGACATGACGCCGCGGTGACTATTGAGGAGGCCGACAAAAGGGCCTCGGACCTGGAGTCCCAGTATGCCCTCTCTAGGAACCCCGTAATAGGTCTGGATATGCAGGCGGCGCTCCGTGAGGTGACCCTCCTGCGGGTAGGCAGGGCAAAAAAAGACAATTAGCTCAGACTCAACGCATTTTTGAGCAGGGGGAGAGGACGGGGCGACTCCTGGCCTGGCTATCTAGAGAACAGCAACCTATCACCACTATAGCTCGCATTAAGGATGGGGATGGGAACATCCTACGAGACCCCCTGGCCATCAACGCCCGCTTTGCCTCCTATTACAGAGACCTGTACTCCTCTTGGGCGACATATTTGGCCTCGGAGTTGAGAGCTTACCTGGACCAAGTATTCCTCCCTACCCTCTCTGTATTACATCGGGAGCGCCTAGATGCGCTGATCACCCTTAAGGAGGTGCAGCGGGCTCTTGGGCTCTACAGGCGGGGAAAACCCCGGGGGTCGACGGCCTTCCCCCTGAGTTTTACAAACAATATGGGGAGCAGCTGCTGCCCAGGATGCATGTGATGCTGCAGGACACTTTGAGGCGGGGAGCCCTACCGGCCTCCATGGCTGAAGCAATCATAGTGGTAATCCCTAAGCCAGGTAAGGATCCTGAGCTCTGAGCTTCCTATCGGCCCATATCCCTACTCAATACCGATGATAAAGTTCTGGCAAAGATCCTGGCTGAGAGGGTTAATGAGGTCATCCTCACTTTGATTCATGAAGATCAGACGGGGTTTATGCCAGGTAAGGGGACGGACATCAACCTCAGGAGACTTTACACGGTGTTGTCCTCGGCTGACTCCCTATGCCCGTTCGATGCAGTGGCCTCCCTAGATGCTGAAAAAGCGTTCGATTCTGTTGAATGGAACTACCTATGGGAGGTCCTGCATCAATTCGGATTTGGCCCGCGGTTCATCTCGTGGGTACAGACTTTATACCGATCCTCGACGGCTAGGGTGCGTACCGGTTCAGTGCTTTCTCCCCCCCCCTTTTCCCTGTGCAGGGGCACCAGGCAGGGATGTCCCTTGTCGCCAGCCCTATTTGCACTGGCGATTGAACCAATGGCAATAGCCTTGAGGGATTCTCAGTCTGTTGGTGGTATTACCGTGGGCCCTGTGCAGGAGAAGGTCTCTCTCTACGCCAACGACACCCTGTTATATCTACGAAATGACAATAATTCCTTGCAGGCGGCGTTATCTATTATTAATACCTTCGGCGGATACTCAGGCATTTGTGTCAACTGGGGGAAGCCGATTCTCTTCCCCCTGCATGATATGGCAGCGACAGGATTGGCCGGTACTCCCTTGAAGATAGTATCTCAGTTTAAATACTTGGGTGTAGTGATCCACAGGGATCTATTACAGTTCATCAATCTTAATTTGACCCCGGTGCTCTCCCTCCTGTCTCGGAAATGCGAAGCCTGGAAAACACTTCCCTTATCCCTGGTCGGCCGAGTAAACCTAATCAAAATGTCCATTCTCCCTAAATTTCTGTATATCTTTAGGCAACCCCCAGTCCCTATTCCGCGAGCCTTCTTCACCAAAATTGATAGCATCATTTCTTCATTTATCTGTAACGGAGGGACCCATAGAATAGCCATGTCGACCCTTCAACTCCCCAGCGCCCTGGGGGGACTCGCCCTCCCGAGCTTTATCAAATATTACTGGGCGGCGGTCCTGGTCTCTGTCCGCTGGTGGCTGTCGGAGGAACCAGCTAACCCATCATCTAGGCTTGAAGCGGCACATCTGGGCTCCTACGCTGAGCTCAGGAATTTGATCCATAGGCGCCCCCGCTCTAACCCGGGCATTACCACTCCAATGCGCACCACCCTTAGAGTTTGGGAGACAGTGCGGGCAAAACTTGGGAAACCTGATCAATGGTCTCCAACCACCCCCCTTTGGGGGAATCCAAGACTACCACATAGACCCGATAGTCTGGGCACGAGTTGGAGTCAGAGCATTAGGTGACATTATTTCAGACGGAAGACTGCTTACCTTTGACAAACTTAAACACAGACTTGCCTTGCCCAACAATCTGTTCTTCAGGTATTTACAGCTGAGGCATGCCCACGGGGCCCAGTTCCCCCGACCTATACTGCTGGAGGCCCTCTCCCTAGAAAGTATGCTGGGGTCGAGGGACTAGGAAAGACCCTTGTCTGCGACCTATGCTATTTTGATCGGTTCTGACTCCTCTAGAGTGACCCAGTTGTTTTTGGCTTGGAAAAACGATGTTCCTGCGCTGGCCCAGGATGGCTGGGAGGAGGGCATCCAGCAGTATCTCACCCTAATGATCTCCGCCCGGGATAAATTCACGCAACTAAAATTCCTCCATAGGATCTACTACTCCCCTTTGCGCCTGTCTAAAATATACCCTGATCGAAGCCCCGCATGCCCTAGATGTGGTTCCCCGGAGGGATCCTTTTTTCATGTTGTGTGGACATGCCCGGTAATTCAATCATTTTGGGAAGGGGTGGTTCAGAGTATTCTATTCTAACTTTATTGGCTGACTCAGGGTCCCATGTGACCCTATACCACTATTGTTGGGGATATGCGATGCACTAGAGGCCCCCCCCCCCCCCCTGGTCTAAACAACTTTTTGTTTTCTACGCTACATTTTACGCTAGGAAAGCGATCCTCCTACAATGGAACAAACCTCTCCCACCGACAACCCGACAGTGGCAAGCTCTAGTAGATTCTGCTCTACCCTTCTATAAATTGACCTATCTAGGTCGCAATTGTCCGAAAAAATTTGACAAACTATGGGTGGACTGGGTTAGTGAACGCAGGCTCCCACTGGAGTAGGGTTCGGAGTGAACGGTGCGAGGTGGGATGGGAGGGTGACATCATGGTAACTGTCGTTGCTGTCTTGCACACAGGAGTCTGTCTAGATGGAGAGACAGGGCCTATACTCGCTACCCCCTTCTTGATAATTGCTCTTCTCTCATCCCCCACCCCCCCAGCCCCTCCTCCAGCATATAACTTCCATAGATTTATGTATGAGAACATATCTGTATAGTTGTAATTTGTCCTGACTTAGCCTTGTGACTTATGCACCTGAAGCTAGTATATCTCAGGAATCTACTGTGCAAAAAACCTGAATATGACTACCCTATGAGAAGGTACCACTGCATTTTGTTGTTTGCGTTGAAACATAAATAAAGAATATGTTAAAAAAAAAATGTCAGGCATGTCCACCGCAATATTGCAGTCCTGATAAAAAATAGCAGATCGCCGCCATTACCAGTAAAAAATTAAAAATAATAAAAACGCCATAGTTTGTAGGCGCTATAACTTTTCCTCAACCCAATCAAAATACGCTTATTGTGATTTTTTTTTTTTTACAAAAAATATGTAGAAGAATATATATTGGCCTAAACTGCTGAATAAATTTGTTTTTATTTTTTATTTTTGGATATTTATTATAGCAAAAAGTAAAAAATATTGTTCTTTTTTCAAAATCGTCGCACTTGTTTGTTTATAGCGCAAAAATTAAAAACCGCAGAGGTGATCAAATACCACCAAAAGAAAGCTCTATTTGTGGGGAAAAAAAGGACGCAAGGAAGTGGTTAAGCACTTCTCTACAATTTACAAACTCATTATATACTGCTGGAGTGAAAAATATAATATGTTATTATTTATGGTATTGAGGATTGAACATGCACTACAGACCAGTGTTAATTTTGACGTCAAATTTCATTTTAGATTTAGTCATAGTCTATGACTAAGTCCAGCCATTTTAGTTTTAGTCGCATTTTATTCATCTCAATTGTTTTAGTTTTAGTCATATTTTAGTCGACTAAAACAGTATTAATTTAGTTGATGAAAATGTTTTAGTTGACGAAATTAACACTGTTGCTAGGATTTTCCATCTTTACTACATTTTGTAAGTGAAACATGCAGCAAGTGAAGTCAGAACGTCTTCAGGACCAGAAAATAAGGCCCCGTTCACACTTGAACATTTTGTAGCTTGTAGCTCGAAGCTCAAAAACGTTCAACAAGGAAAATCCCATTCATTTCAATGGCCCCTGTTCACATTTGAGTGTTTTGTTGCATTTAGAAAAACGCCTGTTGCTCAGGCTGCATTCACACCTGAGAACAGTGTTTCTGAGCATTTTTATGCGTGATCTTGACTAGGGCAAGGGCAGGATTAAGGGTTAGGGTTATTTTCTTTTCTTTTGTTAAGATGTTAACCACTTGCCGAACGCCGTACCACTATAAGCGACGACAGCGTGGCTCTGTCCTGCGAATTGCTGCTTATAGTCGTCACTTTCGTGAACGGCGGCGAGCATGCACCGGCGTGCGTTCGTGCCCGCCGTGCGCTCCCTGAGCGGGGCCACTGGTCGGGAGGACTCGATGTCTGCCGGCGACTCACGATGCCCTGTTACAGAGGAAGAATGGGGAACCGCCGATGTGAATACGGCAGTTCCCCATGCTAACAGGTGGCATGTCAGAGCTCTACTGATCCCTGTACTCGGGATCAGCTAAATCTCTGGTGCCCCTGGCAGCCCAGCCCCCTCACAGTTAGAACACACCCAGGAAACACAGTTAACCCCTTCACTGCCCCCTGCAGGTTAACCCCTTCCCTGCCAATGACATGTATACAGTAATCAGTGGATATTTACATTTCTGATCGCTGTATAAATGTTATTGGTCCCAAAAAAGTGTCAAAAATTTCTGACACATCCGCCCCAATATCGCAGTCCCAATAAAAATTGCTGATCACCGCCATTACTAGTAAAAAAAATAAATTGTAAAAACGCCAGAAATTAATTCTCATGGCTTGTAAATACGGCAACTTTTGCGCAAACCAATCAATAAATGCCGATTGCGATTTTTTTTAACCAAAAATATGAGGAGGAATATAAATCGGCCAAAATCGATGAATAAATTAGGTTTTTTATATTTTTTCTCTGGATATGTATTTTAGCAAAAAGTAAGAAATAGTTTTTTTTGCAAAGTTGTCACTCTTCTTTTGTTTATAGCGGTGATCAGCAATGACGCAGAGGAGATCAAATACCCCCAAAAGAAAGCTCTATTTGTGGGAAAAAAGGACGCAAATTTCGTTTGGGTACAACGTCGCACGACTGCGCATTTGTCAGTTAAAGCAAAGCAGTGCCGAATCGCAAAATGTGCTCTGGTCCTAACATGAGAAATCCTTCCGGGGCTGAAGTGGTTAGTAATACTACTATTAATAATAATAAATGAATAAATAAATGTAAAATGAATACACAAATAAATAAAAAGAATCATAAATAAATAAATATAATAAATTAATAATATGTAATAAATAAATAATTAACCCCTAACCCTTAAAAAAATAATAAATAACTAAACACCCTAACCCTAACACAAAATAAATAAATAAATTACAATTATTAATAATATTTTTTTTTGTTCGGATTTGGTGTTTATTACTATTAATAATAATTTATTTTTTTTTTTTAAGGTTAGGGGTTAATTATTATTTATGTTTTATTACATATTACTACTTTATTGTATTTATGTGTATTTATTATACACTTATTCATATATTGCAATTTTTTTTTTACATTTTTTCATTTGAGCAGAAAATTGCGCAAAAAACTGCAGCAAAACACGCAAAATGTGCACAAAAGGCATGTTTCCATTCATTTCTATGAGAATAAAAACATACTAAAAATGCACAAATCTGCCCTATTTGAGCTACAAAAAAAGCGCCTGAACTTGTATGACCTTCAGGCATTTGGCTTCAGGTGATTTGGAGTGGAGATGTGAACCATCTCCATAGAGAATAATTGATATTGATATCAAGCTACAAAACGCTGAGGTGTGAATGGGGCCTCAAAAAAGTTCAGGAGCTACTTTTGGGCAAAATGCTTCACGTAATGTGGGTTGCTGCGATTTAACGCGCAACAATTGTGGCAGAACCGCACCGCGATTTTAAGGTGCATTCAAATGAATCGTGGGCAGAATCGCAGCAATTCAATTTGCCTAGGTGTGAGGCTGCATTCACAGCGTATTGAATAGCGGGCAGATTTGCCACGAATCTGCCCGCAATTTGACAGCGCCGATATGTGAATGGCAAAATGCAGGACGCACATTTGAGATGCCATTCATTTGAATGACACCTAAAAATGCGGTGCGGGTCTGCCGCGATTGTCGGGCAATAAAGCATGCTGCAATCACGGCAACGCCCACAAATAGTTCAGTAGCTACTTTGGGGCGACATGCGTCCTGCGATGTGGGTTGCCATGATTGCAGCACGCTTTATCGCCCGCCAATCGCGGCAGACCCGCACCGCGTTTTGAGGCGTCATTCAAATGAATGCCATCTGAAATGCGAGTCCTGCGTTTTGTCATTCAAACATTGGCACTGTAAAATTGCTGGAAGATTTGCGGAAAATCTGCCCGTGATTCTAAAATGCTGTAATGTAAATGCAGCCTGAATGGAACCTGAATGTAGCACCTGGACAACTCAATATGAGCGTTTTTTTCAAGCGTTTTGAGCTCAAACAGAAGCTCTCCTCCCCTTCTTCAGCAGCACCCTACACCTTTCAGTTGAAAAAACGCCTGACAAAAGCTGCAAAAACGTGCAATTATGCTCCACAAAACTTCTGAAGAAAAAACACTTTAAAAAAACGATTGAAAACGCGTCACTCAGGTGTGAATCTACTTCCCGACCAGCCGCCACAGTTTTACTGCGGCAGGTTGGCATGGGTGCATGAATCACCGTCATGGTACGTTGGACGCACATTGCGCACTATGTGAACGTGCCAGTGGGTCGGATGCACTTGATGTCCGCCGACGACCCACAACCACCTACTACAGAGGCAGAACGGGGATCTGCCAATGTAAACAAGGCAGCTCCCCATTCTGACAGGGGACAAGACAATGATCAAGTGTGCCCTGTCATCGGGATCAGTTAGATCTGCCATGTCCCTGCCAGCCCAGCCCCCACACAGTTAGAATACAGTGAGGAAACACAGTTAACCCCTTGATCGTCCCCTAGAATTTAACCCCTTCCCTGCCAGTGTCATTTTTACATCGATCACTGATTTTTATAGCACTGATTAATGTAATAATGTCATTGGCCCCAAAAAAGTGTCAAAAGTGTCCGATCTGTCCGCCGCGATGTCACAGATTGCTGCCATTACTAGTAAAAAAAAAAAAATACTAAAAATGCCATAAATATATCCCCTATTTTGTAGACTCAATAACTTTTGCGCAACCCAATCAATATACGTCTATTGCGATTTTTTTTACCAAAAAAATGTAGAATATACACCCTGTTCCAAATTATTATGCCAATGATATTTTTCTCATTTACCGAAATAATTGATGTAAACAACAGTCAGCATAATTCTCATGTTATCAACTATTAAGAGTACAATTCAAATTTTATTCGAACAAACCTCCTGATAACAGTATTTTTTTTCAAAATAAAAAACTTACAATGCACTGTTCCAAATTAATTAAGTACAGTAAGTTTCAAAACACTTTATAGGTTGTAAAGAACTGAGAATTGTCATGTGTTGTGTTTGCAGCATATTTACTGAAATCAAAAGCAATTTCAATTAAACTTTGAACAACATTTTAACTTTTTAAACATTTTAACAGGTCACGTTACATTTTAACATAGGACCCTTTATTTGATAGCAGCTTCACAAGTCTTGCATCCATTGAACTTGTGAGTTTTTGGACAGTTTCTGCTTGAATTTGTTTGCAAGATGTCAGAATAGCCGCCCAGAGCTGCTGTTTGGATGTAAACTGCCTCCCACCCTCATAAATCTTTTGCTTGAGGATGCTCCAAAGATTCTCAATAGGATGGGGAGGATGGAGGCCACACCATGATTTTCTCTACCTTTATCCCCATAGCAGCCATTGATGCAGAGGTATTCTTTGCAGCATGAGATGGTGCATTGTCATGCATGAAGATGATTTTATTACGGAAAGCATAGTTCTTCTTTCTGTACCAGGGAAGGAAGTGGTCAATCAGGAACTCCACATACTTCGCAGAGGTCATCTTTACACCTTCAGGGACCCTAAAGAGGCTGACCAGCTCTCTTCCCATGATTCCGGCCCAAAACGTGACTCCACCACCGCCTTGCTGACGTTGCAGCCTTGTTGGAACAGGGTGGCCGCCCACCAACCATCCACCTGGACCATCCAGGGTTGCACGGCACTCATCAGTGAACAGGACTGTTTGAAAATTAGTCTTCATGTATTTTTCTGCCCAATGCAGCTGTTTCTGCTTGTGAGCATTGGTTAGTGGTGGCCGAATGGAAGGTTTATACACAGTTGCAAGACTGTGGAGCACTCTACACCTTGATGTCCGTGGGACTCCAGAGGCACCAGCAGCTTCAAATATTTGTTTGCTGCTATGTAATGGTTTTTTAGCATCTGCTCTCTTGATCCGATGCATGGATCTGGCAGAAATCTTCCTCAATGTACCTTTATCTGCACAAACCCGCCTGTGCTCTGAATCAGCCACAAATCTCTTAACCTTCCTGTCGGTATTCCCGAGTGTGGCTCGGGGTGAATATTCAGTACCAAGAGCGGTAACCCGGAGCCACACTCGGGATTACATTGCTGGATCCAGGCAGCGTTATTAACCTTGTCCCCTGGATCCAGTGATGTCCCCCCGCTGTGTCAGCGGGCTGTGTCTTCCGCCTGATGCCTCTGTGTGCCGGGCTCCGTTCCCTGCGAGCGTCGCACGGGGCTGAGCCTGGCGGCAAATTCAAAAAGTGAAACACACAGTAAACATACAGTATACTGTAATCTGTAAGATTACATTACTGTATGAAATCATTTCACATCCCCTTCGTCCCTAGTGGTTTGCCCAGTGCCCTGCATGCACTTTTATATTATATATGTCATTCTTTCTACCTGGAAACTTGAGAATGTCCATGGCAACCAAAAAGCGTCCCTTTATGTCAAAAGTGTTTTTTGACCAGCTAGAAAATAGCGATAGTAAATAAGAATCATTTTCAGAATTGAGTGATACTGATTTTTGGAAAAATTTATCATCAGACACTGAAAGTGACGACAGCGACAATTCTGCAAATTAGCAAATTTCAGTGTTTTTGATTTAATTACATTACTGAATAAATTTTATTACTATTATATTATTGTTTTTGATACTTATTTATATTATAATTTATGGTTTCTTGTTTGAAAAGTTATAATACCCGGGATGTCTACTAGACTCTTGTTTGGACAGATTTAAGTGAATTATTCCTAAGAATTACAGGTCTACAATATAAAACGCCAAATTTCCATGCAAAATAATGGTACCGCTTTCAGCACCAAAAATCTGAAATAATCATGCCGCCAGGGAGGTTAATAGTGCGATGATCACGCTTACGTTTTCGTGAAATATCTAATGTTTTCATACCTCGTCCAAGGCATTGAACTATTTCACTCTTTTCGGCAGCAGAGAGATCATTTTTCTTCTCTATATTGCTTGAAAATGGTGCTCTGCTTAATAATGTGGCAATCTAATTATCACAGGTGTCCGAGATTGTTTTCAGTGATCAAAAGAGTCCTGAGACACAATGCCATCCATGAGTTAAACTGAAAAACAAAATATTTGATCTTTGTGACACTGAAATAGAATTTGCATAATAATTTGGAACAGGGTGTATATCGGCCTAAACTGAGGAATAAATTTGTTTTTTTATATTTTTTTTGGATATGTATTATAGCAAAAAGTAAACAAAATTCAAAATTGTCGCTCTTCCTTTGTTTATAGCGCAAAAAATAAAAACTGCAGAGGGGATCAAATACCACCAAAAGAAAGCTCTATTTGTGGGAAAAATAGGACGTCAATTTTGTTTAGGTACGATATCGCACGACCACACAAATTGTCAGTTAAAGCGACGCAGTGCCGTATCGCAAAAAAATGGCCTGCTCATTAACCACTTCTCGCTTGGCCTATAGACAAATGACGGCTGGGCAGTGGTTCAGTTATCCTGACTAATCCATTGACGTCTTTCAGGATAACTCGTGATCGTGCCCGCAGTGGCGCGCATCGCAGCGATCGGTGGTGCGGCGTATCAGTCTGACCTACCGCATTACCAATCTCGGTAAAGGGCTTCCATTGGAAGCTCTTTACCATGTATCAGCCATGACCAATCACGGCTGGTCACAGTGTAAACAGGAAGAGCAGTTTATCAGCTTTTCCTCTACTCGTGTCTGCGGGCATGAGTAGAGAGCTAATCGGCGGCTCTCCTGACTGGGGGTCTGCGCTGATTGTTTATCAGCACAGCCCCCCTAGGATCGCCACCCAGGACCACCAGGGAGCCCACACAGGGACCACCAGGGAGCCCACCCAGGACCACCAGGGGGCCCACCCAGGGAACCCACACAGGGACCACCAGGGAACCCACACAGGACCACCAGGGAGCCCACATAGCGAGCCCACCGAGGATCACCAGGGAGCCCACACAGGGACCACCGGGGAGCCCACCCAGGACCACCAGGGAACCCACACAGGGACCACCAGGGAGAGCCCCCCAGGGAGCCTACCCAGGACCAACAGGGAGCCCACCCAGGACCACCAGGGTGCCCACCCAGGACCACCAGGAAGCCCACCGAGGACCACCAGGGAGCCCACACGGGGACCACCAGGGAGCCCACCCAGGACCCCAGTGAGGACCACCAGGGAGCCCACCCAGGACCACCAGGAAGCCCACGGAGGACCACCAGGGAGCCCACCCAGGACCACCAAGGAGCCCACACAGGGACCACCAGGGAGCCCACCCAGGACCCCAGTGAGGACCACCAGGGAGCCCACCCACGACCCCCAGGGAGCCCACACAGGGACCACCAGGGAGAGCCCACCCAGGACCACCAGGGAGCCCAACCTAGACCATCAGGTAAGGGGCACAAGACCCAACATGGATGGCACTCAGTGCCCATTTCAGAAGCCACAAAGGACCACCAGGGAATGAAAGTGCCCATCAGTGCTGCTTATCAGTGCCCATCAGTGCTGCATATCAGTGTCACCTATCAGTGCCCGTCAGTGCTGCATATAAGTGCCTCATCATCAGTGCAGCTTCATCAGTGATGGAGAAAATGTACTTATTTACAAAGTTTTGTAACAAAAACAAAGAAAGACTTTTCAAAATTTTCGGTCTTGTTTGATTTGTAGCGTAAAAAATAAAAATCCCAGAGGTGATCAAATACCACAAAAAGAAAGCTCTATTTGTGGGAACAAAATGATAAAAATGTTGTTTGGGTACAGCGTCACATGACCGCACAATTCTCATTCAAAATGCAACAGCGCTGAAAGCTGAAAATTGGTCAGGGCGGGAAGGGGGGTAAGTGCCCCAGTATTGAAGTGGTTAAGGGGGTAAATCTTCTGGGGCTGAAGTGGTTAAATGACTCCTTCCATTTGCAGCAGGAAGCGAATGCTTCTCCTCTTCCAGATCTTCTACAGTCTTCAGTAGTCACAGAGAGTGCTGAGCTCCCTAGTGCAGGGTCCGGTGGGTTCCCTCACACAGAGCCGCCCGTGCCCCATGTGGAAGAGAGGAAGGCATACTAAGCCATAGTTCACCTTCCCACACACAGAGTTCTGAACACAGACCACGCCCACATTGTCTCCGACTGCCAGTAAGGATTACAAAGCCATAGTTCTCCCGCCTTCACCCACAGAATCCTCCCACCCAGATTACCATACTAAACCACGCCCATCGTGCGATTCTCGCCTCATAAACGCGCTGGTGTGCAGCACTGGGCACGCCCCCCGGAAGCAGAGACTTCTACGATCTCATTCATCGTAAAGGAAGAGCTTCTTGTGGAATGGGAGGGACCCAGCCACGGATTGGATGAGGCGGCTTATCATACTTGTGATCCCGCCCATAGTCCGGCTAGGCCCTCCCTTTGTCATTATTGTAGGCTCACAATTCATATTTGTAGATGACAGTGGGGAGCGGGCTGTCACCGAGATGAGGAAGGTTGTTGTAGTCACCGGAGCCAACAGGTACGTTGTTTACACAGGGCTGTGTGCAGATGGGGAGCGGCGTTCCCTAATAAGCTTGGGATCATTGCTCTGGATGTACGGTAACATCACATTATACTTGGGCTGCTGGTAGAAATAAACCCTCATCCCTTAATGATCGCTGCTTCATAACTTGGCGTGATCGGTCACTGCCTACTGTGCTTATCACATGGAGCTCTCACCACACAGGTTACTGTCTTCTCTACATCCAAGTATGACTGGGTACATTGATTGGGTAGTCTAGGAGGTCCTCATATTACATCGTTCTGGTAGGTGGAAGGATGATTGTACAGAGATTGTAATGTGTGTGGTGAGCCTATAAGGGAGAGTACAGCGTTTGTGTACACAGAAGTGTATTAGTGCAATATTTACTTGAGCTCCAGAAGGTTTTATCCCCTTCATCACCAGGGCATTTTCTGCTTTTCAGCACTGAGCTACTTTAACCACTAGCCGACCGCACTTTATCCTAATGACGGCTACAGCACTGTGATAGTGCCCAGCACACGGGAGGTGCGCTCCTTAGGACACAGCTGATCACAGATCAGGGTAAAGGGCCAGTCACAGCGACCCTTTACCACTTGATCAGCTGTGTCCAATGACAGCTGATCACGATGTAAACACAAGCCGGGTATTGGCATTCCTTTCCTCACTCTAACAGCAAGAGGAGAGCTGATAACTGGCTTGTGTGAAAGGGTATCTACACTGATAATCAGGGCAGTCCCCACCAATGCTGCCAATCAGTGCCTGCCAATGCTGCCTCATCAGTGTCGCCTATCAGCACTCTTCAGTGCTGCCTCATCAGTGTCCTCCAGTGCCGCCTTATCAGTGCTGTCTATTAGTGCCCTTCAGTGCTGCCTCATCAGTGTCCTCCAGTGCCGCCTTATCAGTGCTGCCAATTAGTGCCCTATTACTGCTGCCTCGTCCGTGCCCTTCAGTGGCCCTCATCAATGCCTCCTCATCAGTGCCGCCTCATCAATGCCCACCAGTGCCAACTCATCAGTGCAGCCTATCACTGCCGCCTCATCAGTGTCCATCAGTGCCCTTCAGTGTCCCTCATCAATGCCTACTCATCAGTGCCCACCAGTGCTGCCTCATCAGTGCCGCCTCATCGGTGCAACCTATCACTGCCACCTAATCAGTGCCCATCATTGCAGCCTATCAGTGGTCTTCAGGTCTCCTCATCAATGCCTCCTCATCAGTGCCCACTAGTGCTGCCTATCAGTGCTCCCTCATAAATGCCTCCCATCAGTGCTGCCTCATCAGTGTCCATCAGTGCAGCCTATCAGTGGTCTTCAGTTTTCCTCATCAATGCCTCCTCATCAGTGCCCGCCAGTACCACCTCATCAGTGCAGCCTATCAGTGCTGCCTCATAAATGCCTCCTCATCAGTGCTGCCTCATCAGTGCAGCCTATCAGTGCCCATCAATGCGGCCTCATCAGTGTACATCATTAAAGGAGAAAAACTACCAGTTTGCAAAATTTTATAACAAACTAAGCAAAATGTTTTTTTGGGTTTTTTTTTTCAAAATGTTTGGCCTTTTTTCGTTATTTAGCAAAAAAAATTAAAAGATCCAGTGGTGAAACCACCAAAAGAAAGCTCTGTTTGTGTGAAAAAAATAATTTCATATGGGTACAGTGTTGCATGACTGCGCAATTGTCATTCAAAGTGTGACAGCGCTGAAAGCTGAAAATTGGCCTGGGCAGGAAGGGGGTAAAAGTGCCTAGTAGGCAAGTGGTTAACTGGCAGTTGCACATTTATGCAACATTGCTGCAGTTGCACCAGAGCTTAGTAAATGAGGTAATGCTTCACTTTACAAAGAATACCCAATCACATGCAAGGAAAAAAAGAAACAGCATTTTTGCTTGCACATGATTGTATGATGGAAGTCAGCAGAGATCCTCTTTGTTTACTAAGATCTGGAGCGACTTTACTTGCAAAATGCTCAGTCTATGTGCCTTTAGTAAATCAACCACCTTACATTTAGTAAATCC
>BLSH010248096.1:1379749-1393783 GCA_018402905.1 Glandirana rugosa | reverse complement strand
TAAATCCCCCCCCCCCCCCCCCCCATTACATGTAGAAAAATTGATCTATTTTCTCACCAGTTTGCCCGATTTTCAGACTTTTTTGTGTATATACAAGCATTTACATCATTTGCTGCAAAAAACTCCCCATCACTCCAAACAATCCAATGTGCATGTATATCACAAAGGTCTAATCCCTTCTTAGAACATATGTCACATGTAGTGGGGATCCTTTACTTTTTCACAATTCTTTTTAGAGATATCTTCACACCGACACCATTGATCTTTTTAGCTATCTGTAAGGGGGTAATTCTTCCCAATGACCATCAATCACAATAATGTATCATGAGTTGTAGATATAGTCATTTTTAGCCCATAGCCAAAACAGGAAGTGAGAGGAAATACCTGCAAATCCCTTGGGGTCCCTCAGGTCACCAAAACTAGTGAAGATTTCCCCTCTATTACTGTTCCGGGGACAAATAGAGAGGGGGAATCTCCCTAATGAGGGCACAGTCAGCAATAAAAACCTAATCCACCCAATCCAAAACTTTAAAAATAAACTTTCCTTTAGTGCTACTTTGAGTAAATACAAAATATCTTTATAAGTGTCAAATACTGAAAGAAAATAGTATAATAAAACACACACATATAAATACCGTTCTTCCACTAATATAAAAGACAACGGTATTTATATATGTGTGTGTTTTTTTTTTTTGTTTGTTTTTTTTTTATAAAGATATTTTGTATTTACACTAACTGGGCTTTCTTGTGCAATTCACATGCAATCCGGTTGCAGTGCGATTTCAGCCCATTCATTTGCATGAGCTGAAATCGCGCCAGATGACACCAAAAGTAGTGTATGCGCTACTTTAAAAAATGCACAGCATCCAGATCGCATGGTACTACTGTAGCATGTGACCTGGTGCAGCCAAATGCACTGCATTTGCAAGCTGCATTTGGGGTGTTCTTAACCACTTTCTGATCAGCCACCATCATTTTACTGCGGCACGTCGGCGCGTTCCCGCGAATCTCCGTAGCAGTACGTCGGTCGCAGGACGGGCTTTGTGGGCGCGCATGCGATGTCCGCCGGCCACCTGCGATCGCTCCACAGAGAGCCAGAGCGGAGATCTGTCAATGTAAACAAACAGATCTCCGCTCTGACAGGGAAGAAGAGAGAGATCTGCTGATCTCAGTAATCAGGAACAGCATTCTCTCTACTCCCTGTCAGTCCTCTCCCCTCACAGTTAGAAACACCTCCCTAGGGAACATTTAAAGTGGTTGTTAAGCTCCCATCCCCTCTCTATTAGAACAATAAGTTCCCCTGTTCCGGTGTTATAACATAATAATGCTTATCTGTATAGATGACACACCTTCTTCCTATGATCAGCTGTCATTTTTCTCCTCTCCGCAGCCAGAGTTCCTGAGGGGGAGCCGAGCACAGCTGCTGACGTCAGCTGGAGAGGAGAGAGAGCCGTGTGTAGGAAGACCTCTGTGTTATCTATACAGATAAGCATATTTATGATATAACAGGGACAAAGGGGAACTTACTCTACTAATACAGAGGGAACGGGAGCTTTTAACCACTTGCAGACTGCCTCGCATAGATAAACGGAGGCAAAGTGGCACCGCTGCGCAAATCGCCGTATATAAATATCAATTCACGCAGTTGTGGTCGCGGCGTGAGTGTGGCCGCGAGTCGGGCGGACTCAATGTCCGATGGTGACCCGCGATCGCCTAATACAGAAGCAGAACTGTGAACCGCCGACGTCAACACGACGGTTTCCCGTTCTGTCATGGGACATAACAGTGATCTACTGGTCCCTGTAATCGGAATCAGTTAAATCTGTTATGCCCCTGCCAGTCAAGCTCTCACACAGTTAGGAAAACAGTGAGGGAACACACTTAACCCCTTGATCGCCCCCTTAGTATTAACCCCCTCCTTGCTAGCGACATTTATACAGTAATCAGTGGCTATTTTTAGCTCTGATTGCTGTATAAATGTCAATGGTCCCAAAAAAGTGTCTGATCTTTCCGCCGCAATATCGCGTAGATGTGTAGAGGAATACATTTTGGCCTAAACTGATGAATACATTTTTTTTTTTACATTTTTTTTGGATATATATTATAGCAAAAAGTTAAAAATATAGTTTTTTTTTTCAAAATTGTTGCTCTTTTTTTGTTTATAGCGCAAAAAATAAAAACCGCAGAGGTTATCAAATACCACCAAAAGAAAGCTCTATTTGTGGGGAAAAAAGGATATAAATTTTGTTTGGGTGCAATGTCGCACGTAATTGTCAGTTAAAGCGAAACAGTGCCGTATTGCAAAAAATGGCCTGGTCATTAACCACTTCAGCCCCGAGAGGATTTACCTCCTTCCTGACCAGAGCAGTTTTTGCGATATGGCACTGCGTCACTATAACTGACAATTGCGGGGTCGTGCAACATTGTACCCAAACAAAATTAGTGTCCTTTTTTCCCACAAATAGAGCTTTCTTTTGGTGGTATTTGTTCACCTCTGCGGTTTTTATTTTTTGTGCTATGAACAAAGAGCGACAATTTTGAAAAAATACAATTTTTTTTTTTACTTTTTGCTATAATACATATAAAAAAAATATATATATAAAAAAACTAATTCATTCATCAGTTTAGGCCAATATATATTCTTCTACATATTTTTGGTAAAAAAAAAATTTGCAATAGGCGTATATTGATTGGGGAGCGCAAAAGTTATCATGTCTACAAAGTATGGGAATAGATTTATGGCATTTTTATTGTGGCTTTTTTTTTTTTTTTTTTTATCGGGACTGAGACATTGCCGCGGACAGATCGGACACTTTTGACACTTTTTTGGGACCAATGACCTTTATACAGCGATCAGAGCTTTACATAGCCACTGATTACTGTATAAATGTCATTGGCAGGGAAGGGGTTAAACTCTAGGGGGCGATCAAGGGGTTAACTGTGTTCTAACTGTGTGGGGGCTGGGCTTGCTGGGACATTACATATCGGACTGTTCAAGATTACTGGGAACAGTAGATCTGTGTCATGTTCCCTGACAGAACGAAGATCCGCCATGTTTACATCGGTCGATCCCCGTTCTGCCTCTGTAGTAGGCGATCGCGGGTCGCCAGCGGACATCCAGTCTGCCCGACCCGCAGGCACGCGCTCACGCCGTACAATAACGGCAGATTGCACAGCGAAACCAACCTGCCGCAGTTGGTCGTCAAGTAGTTAAGGGGGAAATTCTTCTGGTTCTTAAGTGGTTAAGTTAACACTGACATCCGCTGCAGATCGCAAGTGCAGTTCGTTTCCCGCACCACATTCTGGTGTGAAAGGGGTGTACAACTTTTACTACTGCCTCTTGCTCTCTCAATGCAGTTTTGTGGTCTTCACAGGAAAGAGTTAACAATGGACAGTGCAGTCTGGAGCCAGTCTCTTAGTTTAGAGAAGGGAGGAGCAGGGGAGTATATGACCACTGTAGGCTATGGGGTTGTGTGTATCTATTGATTCACTCTGTGAAGGGCATTGGATTCCCTTCAAGGAATCAACATCCAGCCAACCATTTGCTTTGACAAGGAAAATTTGACCCCTGTAATGGGGGTCCATCTTATCTGATCTCTCTCTCTTTTGCCCATTCACAAACAGATTATTTGGGATGTAAGCACTCATACTTGCCGTGTTGTGGTAAGTGCCCTTAGGGGGTTCTCCTACGTGGTGCTGTGTAATGGTGGATGGTGCACAGTCAAACATCTTAAAGCAAGATTTGTGTTTCAACTTCCCTGTGAACTGCTACCATTTCATGCACACCTTGCATTGGGTGCAAAGAAAGCACTGCTACAAATACTGGGACTGGTTATGTTATATTGAGTTTTGTTTGAGAGTCACATGTGGACACTGATAGGTGTTGGCAGCAATCACAAGTAGCCTTATTAAGGCAAATGATTTTTTCCTTTTTGCACGCAGTTTGGTTTTATTGCGCCGAATATACACTGTTTTATAGTTATGTACATTGTGTATACACTTGGCAGGCTTTCCAGAGGGGAGCACTGGTGGGACCATGCTAAAGGACGCTATAAAACTGCAACAGGAAATATTAGTGTTGCCTTTCCAGCTACTCATTGTGGCGAGGGCATTAAAGCAGAGTTCCACCCAAAAGTGGAACTTCTGCTTTAAGCACTCCTCGCCCCCTTACATGCCACATTTGGCATGTTATTTTTTTTGGGGGGGGTACCTGGTTTAGACAGGTACTTCCTGTCCCACTTCCTCCTTCCGTCTTCTGGCTGCCTAGGGGACTCCTCCTCTCCCCCTAGGCAGCCCTCCCTCCTGGCAATCTTCTGGGGCATGTCACAGGTCCCAGAAGATTGCCTGGCAACTAGGAGAGCACAGCGCGACTCACGCATGCGCAGTGCGCGCCCGGCTGTGAATCCGCAAGCTGTCACGGCTGGGTGCCCACAGTTGCTATGACGGCACCGCGGAGAGGAGGGGGAGAGGAGCGAGGCTTCGGGGGGCCGCATTGCTGGATCGTGGGACAGGTGAGTGCCTGTTCATTAAAAGTCAGGAGCTACACTTTTTGTAGCTGCTGAAGATTAGGAAACTCAGTGGACTTTATATCTTCAAGACACTGGTCCGTGTCCCCTTTAGCTCACACACCCAGTATGTTTACTTCTAGTTGACACACAGTCTCAGGGATCCCTTTACAGGGGTTGGTACTCACAAAATGTCCAGGGACAGCTGGTAGCCTCCTTCCAACTTCCAAGCGACACTCTATACTAGTGATACCAGACCAGATGCGTGGACATCCTCCTTCAGTCAGCTTGCAAAGGAACCATGGGTTGTAGTTTCAAGGCTTCAGGCCCTCAGGTTGACCACCTGAGGTCACATGGCAGCCTGAGCTAGGGAGAGGCAGCAGCCTCCTCCCCACTTGGACCTCTCTCACTAGAAGTGGGCTGGACTGGACCATGAGCCCATGTGCTCTTCAGACTTAAATACAGGCACCCAGCATTCATTGGGGCACATCCCCTTCTAATTGGCCAGAGCTGTATCTACGGTGCCTTGTGAAAAAGTATTCATACCCCTTGAACTTTTCCACATTTTGTCATGTTACAATGTTACAACCAAAAACATAAATGTATTTTATTGGGATTTTATGTGATAGACCAACACAAAGTGGTATATTGTGTTATATAAGGGTGGCGCTAAACCATGAATGTTAAATAAATAATGTTATTGAAACAAAGTGCATACGTATCATGTAAAGTGCAAGCTTGTGAGGCTGTAAATTTTTGTGCAAAACAAGCAAATTAAAACTTAGTGCAACAACCTTAGATTGTGCAAACACTAAGGAAAAATTAGTACTTATGCGATTTGTGAGGCTATGAGCCTCTGTGCAAAATAGGCAGATTAGAGCTAGTGCAAATATAAATCCTTGACAGTGCATACATTAAGGAAATTATGGAAATTAATCCTGTGCGATTAAATACGAATAAATTAAGTGTGTAAACATGAAAAGATAAAAAAGGTCCATTTAAAGGTCCATTTC
This sequence comes from Glandirana rugosa, assembly GCA_018402905.1. Classification (NCBI taxonomy): domain Eukaryota; kingdom Metazoa; phylum Chordata; class Amphibia; order Anura; family Ranidae; genus Glandirana; species Glandirana rugosa. Next base: position 1,388,265 of record BLSH010248096.1, on the reverse strand, counting down.
AAATGCAATGTGCAATGTGTGACTCAATGAGCCCATGAACTGGTAATAAAATGATAATGAATTGGTCCTGTAATTTAAATAGGTAGTCCAGCAGTCCAAAATGAAAGACAGTAATTGTTGAAAAATCCGAATAACTACTGGCATTCAGACTATGCAGTCCCACGATGGGCTGGCGAAATATGTAAATGAAAACTCCAACCCCTTCAGAGTGGAGGCTTACCAGAAGGGAGAATTAAAAACGCCTTTGGGAATCAACCAGAACAGCGTCTGCGGTGTCCGGGACGGTGGTCGCGTCACACACTCCAGATGGGGGAACTCCGGTGTCCACTCCTGGGGGGCGACTTTGTACGTTCCAGGCAAAAAGGTTCCGATCCGACTATCCAGGGGGTCCACGAAACACTTAGAATGGGGTCGCCACGAGAAGGATAGACTAAGAGGTCTTCCTCCACTGCCTCACGTTACGTCACGTGATTTCCGTGTTTCCTTCCAAAGAGTGCAGTGTGTACGGACGGAAAATCCAAACTGACATAACTCCTGTAGACATCGAGGATGTGTCCCCTTTCTGTGCAATGAATGAGTCTATCCTTCTCGTGGCGACCCCATTCTAAGTGTTTCGTGGACCCCCTGGATAGTCGGATTGGAACCTTTTTGCCTGGAACGTACGAAGTCGCCCCCCAGGAGTGGACACCGGAGTTCCCCCATCTGGAGTGTGTGACGCGACCACCGTCCCGGACACCGCAGACGCCGTTCTGGTTGATTCCCAAAGGCGTTTTTAATTCTCCCTTCTGGTAAGCCTCCACTCTGAAGGGGTTGGAGTTTTCATTTACATATTTCGCCAGCCCATCGTGGGACTGCATACTCTGAATGCCAGTAGTTATTCGGATTTTTCAACAATTACTGTCTTTCATTTTGGACTGCTGGACTACCTATTTAAATTACAGGACCAATTCATTATCATTTTATTACCAGTTCATGGGCTCATTGAGTCACACATTGCACATTGCATTTGAAATGGACCTTTTTTATCTTTTCATGTTTACACACTTAATTTATTCGTATTTAATCGCACAGGATTAATTTCCATAATTTCCTTAATGTATGCACTGTCAAGGATTTATATTTGCACTAGCTCTAATCTGCCTATTTTGCACAGAGGCTCATAGCCTCACAAATCGCATAAGTACTCATTTTTCCTTAGTGTTTGCACGATCTAAGGTTGTTGCACTAAGTTTTAATTTGCTTGTTTTGCACAAAAATTTACAGCCTCACAAGCTTGCACTTTACATGATACGTATGCACTTTGTTTCAATAACATTATTTATTTAACATTCATGGTTTAGCGCCACCCTTATATAACACAATATTTTACGATTAATTTGGTCGATCCAGGTGGCAGCTCACCACAGCAATTGAATTCCTTTGCCTAGCGCGGTAATCTTCCTTCCTTTACAAAGTGGTATATAATCGTGAAGTGGAAGTAAAATGATAAATGGTTTTCAACATTTTGTACAAATAAATATGTGAAAAGTGTGGGGTGCATTTGTATTCAGCCCCCCTGAGTCAATACTTTGTAGAACCACCTTTCTCTGCAATTACAGCTGCAAGTCTTTTTGGGGATGTCTCTACCAGCTTTGCACATCTAGGGAGTGACATTTTTTTGCCATTCTTCTTTGCAAAATAGCTCAAGCTCTGTCAGATTGGATGGAGAGTGTCTGTGAACAGCAATTTTCTAGTCTTGCCACAGATTCTCAATTAGATTTAGGTCTGGACTTTGGGCCATTCTAACACATAAATATGTTTTGATCTAAACCATTCCATTGTAGCTCTGGCTGTATGTTTAGGGTCCTTGTCCTACTGGAAGGTGAACCTCTGACCCAGTCTCAAGTCTTTTGCAGACTCAAACAGGTTTCTTCTAAGATGTCCCTGTATTTGGCTCCATCCATCTTTCCATCAACTATGACCAGCTTCCCTACCCCTGCTGAAGAAAAGCATCCCATAACATGATGCTGTCACCACCATGTTTCATGGTGGGGATGGTGTGTTCAGGGTAGGGTTGCCACATCATCCCTTTAATCCAGGACGCATTTTAATTACACAGGTTTTGTGGCTGATTAAGGTGGTAATTAAACTCACTTGGTGCCTCATGTGCATTAAATTAGCCTCAGAACCTGTGTAATTCATATGTGTCCTGGATTAAAGGGATGATGTGGCAACCCTAGTTCAGGGTGATGTGCAGTATTCGTTTTCCGCTAGTGGTGCACCAAATGGAAATGTTGGTGCCAAAACCGAAAATGCACTAAGCAGAAAACCGAAAATAACAGTTTTTAAAAAAATATTTATATTTTTATATACAATTGTCATTTGCAGCCTGCCTGGGCACTGACAGGCGTCACTGATTGACACTGATAGGTGGCACTGACTGGAGTCACTGATTGGCACTGATAAGTGGCACTGACTGGCGTGACTGGCACTGATATGCAGTACTGATTGGTGACACTGATTGGAAGCACTGATATGCAGCACTGACAGGTGGCCCTGATTGGCACTGACAGAGGGGGTGAGGTGGCACTGGATGGCACTGACAGGTGGCACTGGATGGCACTGACAGGTGGCACTGATTGGCCCTGGCAGGTGGCACTGATAGAAAAGATTCACATTGCACAGATCGCGCTGCTTATAAGAGCCATTCTGTGCATGAAACTGTCATGTATTTTCACTGACTGCAGAGAAAGAGAGCTGTCAGATCTACATGCTGATGTCGGAGGTGGGCGGGACCGAACAGCTATCAAACACCCGCCCAGCCCCTGTCCCATTGGCTGGCGTTTGATAACTGTTTGGCCCCGCCCACCTCCGACATCAGCGTGAAGATCTGACAGCTCTCTCTCTGCATTATTCAGTGAAAATACATGACAGTTTCATGCACAGAATGGCTCTTACAAGCAGCGCGATCTGTGCAATGTGAATCTTCACATCTCCTGCATCCATTGCGGGGTATGTAATGCACACATCAGCTGGTATCTGCGTTTTTTTTTTGTTTTTTTTTTTTATGTATTGTTTCGGCCGATACCGAAAACACAGTTTTTGGCCGAAAACGCTGATAATTTCCAGCGGCCGAAATATCAGTGCATCCCTATTTTCCGCCACACATAGTGTTTTTGTGTTTAGGCCAAACAGTTCAATTTTGGTCTCATCTGACCAGAGCACCTTCTTCCACATGTTTGCTGTGTCCCCCACATGGCTTCTTGCGAACTGCAAATGGACTTCTTATGGATTTCTTTCAACAATGGCTTTCTTCTTGCCACTCTTCCATAAAGGCCAGATCTGTGGAGTGCACAACCAAAGGCCCGTACACACGGTCCGATTATCGACCAACAACAGTCGTCCAACAGCCTGTTGGCCAATAATCCAACCATTAGTACGCACAATTCGGCGGCTGATTTTCCAGTTGTTGTCCAACAGAAGTTGGCTGACAAGACTAGAAAACTTTTGTTGGCCAACAAGGCGTTGGCCAATTGTTGGCTCGTGTGTACAGAAGTTGGCCCAACAAAAAGTTGGAAGTGCTAACAAGCATGCTCAGAATCCAGTGTTTGGTCATGTAAACCTGTGTTCCTAATTCACAAATCACATTCACCTGAACTTCCTCCTTATACCCTTGTAACATGTCACTACGTTCGGCTTTGTTGGCCGATTACTTGACTACCCTCAGTACGCTAGACAAAACCGCTAACAGCCAATTTGGACAAAAGTTGGACATCCGGTTGTCCAATCGGCGCATGTGTAGGATGCTGTCTAGTTGTCCTGTGGACAGATTTTGCCACCTGACCTGTGGATCCCCGCAGCTCCTCCAGAGTTACCATGGGCCTCTTGGCTGCTTCTCTGATTAATGCTCTTCTTGCCCAGCCTGTCAGTTTAGGTGGATGGCCATGTCTTGGTAGGTTTGCAGTTGTGCCATACTCTTTCCAATTTCAGATGATGGATTGAAGAGTGCTCCATGAGATGTTCAAAACTTGGGATATTTTTTTATAATCGTATCCTGCTTTAAACTTCTCCACAACGTTATCCCTGACCTGTCTGGTGTGTTCCTTGGCCTTCATGATGCTGTTTGTTCACTAAGTTTCTCTAACAAACCTCTGAGAGCTTCACAGAACAGCTTTATTTATACTGAGATTAAATTACACACAGGTGGATCCTATTAACTAATTAGGTGACTTCTGAAGGCAGTTGGTTCCAATAGGTTTTAGTTAGGGGTATCAGAGTAAAGGGGGCTGAATACAAGTGCATGCCACACTTTTAACATATTTATTTGTAAACCATTTTGAAAACCATTTATCATTTTCCTTCCACTTCACAATTATGTGCCACTTTGTGTTGGTCTTTCACAGAAAATCCCAATAAAATACATTTACGTTTTTGGAATACTTTTTCAAGGCACTGTACATCCATGCTCTCAACTGCTGGGTTTCCTCCCACTGTCCAATATGTCTCATTACTATTGGACCAATGTGAAATCTCCAAGGCAGCATGAGCAGCATCTGAGCACACTGAGCAGACCTCACTAAATGATCACTGCTCTCTGTTAAAGCGGTTGTATCATGAAAATGTATTTTTTACCTACAGGTAAGCCTATAATAAAGCTTACCTGTAGGTAAAATTAATATCTCCTAAACCTGTACAGTTTAGGAGATATTCCCACTGCAAGCAGCTGCTGATGTCACGGCGCATGCGCAGGGGTGTCCCGGCGAAGGCCTGGCACATAGCGCTGGACCTTGCCGAAAAGTCCGGCGTAAAGACGGGCTCCCGCATACATGCACAGGAGTGACATCTCGCGGCTCTGGCGCTGTGAGTGACCCGGAAGGATCCACGGAGGGAGGATGGAAGCTCCCACTTCGGGGACCGGGCGGACCTATTGGAGCTTCGTTCTGAGGTATTTCATAATGAGCTAGTATGCCATGCATACTAGCTCATTATGCCTTTGCCTTGCAGGTGTTTTTTGTTTTGTTTTTTTTGTGTGTAAGGTGATACAACCGCTTTAAGCAGACAGCACTTAAGTTTGTCTGTCTGCCTCCCTGTTAAGCAGAGATGCCAAAAACTATATACACTCTGTAGCACCTACCTGGGAGGGCGCTACATATATCTGACAACTGTAGGAAGCGCTGATCGCTCAGTTCTCAGTCTTCAGTGATCAGAGAGTCGGGGACTGTCAGGGCCGGTTCACACATAGGTGTGTCGCCCGACATCAGAAGTCCCATTAAAATGAATGAGAGCCGTCTTAATGTACACTAATGAAATCGCTCCGACTTAAAAAAAAAAGGTTCCTGTACTACTTCAAGGCGACTTCTATCCGACTTGTGCCCATAGAATGCAATGGAAGTCGCCTCCAAGTCGGATCCAATTATATTCAAGCGACTTTACAGGAAAAAGAAAACAATTTACCAAGGTACTCCCCAGGAATTACCCAGACAACCCCCTCCCTCCCTTCTCTGATTGGCCACAGGCAAAGTCGCCTGGCATGGAGGTCGCCTACAAAGTTGCGCCTGAAGTCGGATCACCTATGTGTGAACTGGTTCTTAGTCACTGGCTCTCTGCTCTGACCCGAAACGCGAAGCTGAGGGGGGGGGGGGCAGGGCTAAGCCAGCTGCCAGTCCAGGCATGTGGGTGCTTCCAACTGTAAAGTCAGGATTTTTCCTCAGCCTGAATTGGCTGAGTGATGTCAGCTGACTGTGGGCTTTAGCTCACTGTTGGCTGAAAACGGGTCACAGGAGCGCAGATCGCACTGCACCATAGAATAAGTATAGCCATAAGAGCTTTGGCCATACTTCTCCCTTAACCGCACGATTTTCATTTTAAAATAAAGGAAAAAAAATTGTGAAATTAGAAAATGAATGCAGCCACCACATCTAAGGAGCGGTAAGTTGCAATACTATCAATTTTTGATCTTGGATTTAGATACGTTTTAACTGCTCTATTGTTCTTTTGCAGTGGTATTGGTTTGGCTCTTTGTGAGAGGCTCCTCTCTCAAGATGATCAGATTCGCTTATGCTTGGCGTGCAGAAATATGCAGAGGGCTGAGGTTGCACGTTCCGCACTGCTGTCATCCCATCCATCAGCTGATGTAAGCATCCTGCAAGTTGATGTGGGCAAACTTAAGTCTGTGGTACAAGGAGCAAAAACACTGAGAGAAAGGCAAGTTACTATATTCTAATTGTGTTTTGTGTTTGTTAAAAACAACAACTGTGTGCATAATCGTTAACCGCTTCAGCTCCAGAAGTTTTTACCCCCTTCCTGACCAGGCCATTTTTTGCAATATGGCACTGTATTGCTTTAACTGACAATTGCGCAGTCATGCGACACTGTACCCAAATAAAATTGATGTTCTTTTTTTTTCCCCACAAATAGAGCTTTCTTTTGGTGTTTTTTGAGCACCTCGGCAGTTTTTTTTATTTTTTGCACTATAAACAAAAAAAGAACGACAATTTTGAAAAAAGATTTTTTTTTCTTTCTGCTATAAAACATTCCCAATTAAAACATTTAAAAATCGAATTTCTTCATCAATTTAGGCCAATATTTATTCTGCTACATATTTTTGGTAAAAAAAAAATCTCAATAAGCGTTTATTGATTGGTTTGCGCAAAAGTTATAACGTCTACAAACTATGGGATAGATTTAGGGACCTTTTTTATTTTTTTAAATATTTTTTACTAGTAATGGCGGCATTCAGCGGTGGACTGCGACATTGCGGTGGACAAATCTGACACCAATATTTCAGACAGGAAGTGCAGCGCTTAAATACCAAAGTCCATAACACCAAAAGTCCATATAAAATAGTTTCAATGAGCGATCCACGACCTATAGAGTGAGGGGACTTAAAATCTTAAGGTGCTTCAGTGCATATCTACCACCAATAGTAGTACAAGCAGCTCACCTTCACGTGTGGATCCTAGCTCCTGTTCCCTTAAGCCGGGACGGCTGATGTTTTCATGATCTCCTACACAGAACCCTTCAATGATCTCCACCTCCAAACAGACCTCTGCATCCGTCTGTGTGATAGAGCAGAGCGGGCCGCGGGTTACGTCACGCTTCTTCAGGCCTTTTTTGATGTTGCTCACATGCTATCTCAAACGCACCTGCAGGGGCCTGGAAGTCCGACCAACATGCTGCATTCAAGCATATGTAAACAACACCAATAGTATTGCAAGTGATGAGCTGCTGTAATACTATTGGTGTTTACATGCTCGAATGCAGCTGCGGCCTGCAATATGTTGGTCGGACTTCCAGACCCCTGCAGGTGCGTTTGAGAGAGCATGTGAGCAACATCAAAAAAGGCCTGAAGACTCAGTGTTTCACGTCACTTTCGATTGTGCCATAACCGAGACCCGAAAGGGTTAAAATTTTGGGGCATAGAGAAGGTTATGAGACATTGGAGGGGGGGTAATTTTATACGTCAATTGAGCCGCAGGGAATCCTACTGGATTTATGAAGCCAAGGTTTTAACACCAGCGGGCTTAAATGTAGATTTTGATTCAAATTGTTTTATTTCTTATCGTTAAAAGTTTTTAAAGTTTTTATTTGGTATTTTTTAAATTTGATCTTTGTGCATTTGTGTGTAATATGCATGAGCAGCGGCGGCCGCGGATAGATGTCTCTTAAGGCTATTTAATTGAATTTTTATTGAAGGATTTATTTATATTGTTTGGGTGGATTGTTTATTGCATTTTAATTCTACTTCTGGTTTACCGATCCTTGTTTATATTAAACCTTTACTTATTGGGAGCTGGAGTTCCGGTCCTTGTGGAACGCGACACGTACGGAGGAAGTAGCGTGACGTCATCCACGGCCCGCTCTGCTCTATCACACAGACAGAGACTAAGTATGAGTACCGATTTTACTTTTTTTCAAGTACTCGCCGATACTGATTACCGATACTTTTTTTTTTTAATGTCATTTTACAGTGGCACTAATATGCAGCACTGATGGGCATTGATAGGTGGCACTGATGAGGCATGGACTCTGCCAGTAGTTTTTAATTTAATTTTTTTTTTTTTTTTTACAATGCTGCCTTTTTTTTTGGGGGGGGGGGGAGGGGGTAGTGGACAGAATTTTCATCTTATTATTTTTTTTGTGACTGTGACTGACAGGTGATGGGGGAGGGGGGGGGGGGTTTTTTTTTCCGTCGTAACATTTTTTTTTTTTTTTTTAATTTAATTTTTGATGACCGTCTCAGGTACGGAGTAGTCACGGTGGATAGTTACGGGTAGTCACGACGTATAATCACGGTGACATTTTACTGTAATTTTTTTTTTTCATAGCCATTAGTCATAGCCGCTCATGAACTTTTTTTCATTTTAGCCATGAGTATGAATCAGAGACAGACACACTATCTCGTCTCGCCCGGCACCTACTGCAGTGCGATGAAGGAGGCATGCACAGCGCAAGGTGTTCCTGGCCTTGAGGTCGAGGGTTATTCATTTCCAAATTATATTTGTTCCTAGCCATTTGGTCTTCATCTTAATTTTACG